>CAJUYG010000872.1:6191-39403 GCA_910591675.1 Galerucella calmariensis | reverse complement strand
AATTCTGTTTTTTTATTTTGTTTCTATATTAAACTGAATTTTTTAATGTAATTTTTAAAAAAATATCAAAATAAAATAATTTTATCACCGAAACCCTCCAAACTGAATTTTCTTATTTATTCCTTGGAAATTATCTTCATGAATATAAAAAAATAATGAGGTGCTATTTTAATAACTTTTTTTTACTTTTTTTTTCTTTATTCAACTGAATTTTTTTTAATATAAAAATTTAATAAAAATCACAATAAAATAAATTTATCACCAAATACCTCCAAACTGAATTTTCTTATTTATTCCTTGAACATTATCTTCATAAATATATAAAAATAATTAGATGCGGTTTTAATAATTTTTTATTACTTTTTTTTCTACATTAAATTGAATTTTTGAATATGGAAATAAAAAAATATCTCTTAATAAAATAAGTTTATCACCAAAAACCTCTAAAATATAAAAAATTATTAGATTGTTTTAATGAATTTTTTTCTATATTGACCTGAATTTCTTAATCTCAATATATTTTAATGAAATAATTTAAAAAATATTTCCCAAAAAAAATAATTTAAAAAAAATGAATACCTACGAATACACTTCAAATTTAATTAAACGCTGTTTATCCAAAAATCTTTTTTATTTCACCCAAACAAACTTTTTTTACCGCCCGATTCCAGCGACAAAAACGCTCCACGACTTTTTCTTTTTTTTTTTCATAAAAAAATTATTACTGAATATTACTAAAACCTGTAAATTATATCTTAGTTAAACGTTTCTTCAGGTTTATTGAGACCTCTGCATGTTTTCTCATTAGTATCCCCCTTTGGTATTTCGAAATCAAGATGCGGCTCGAGAATCTTTTGATAAAAAATAAAAATTATTACCTTCTACCCACACGCGTAGCATTAAGTATTAAACCAAGTAACTCCAACTTCTGTTCTTACAAAAGTTAATTTCAAAATGTGTCAGGAGTACAGTAACGTTTCCGTTAATATTATAAAGAGGATAAATATAATTAAAAATTTAAGAATCTTCACTTATATTTATATAGCATTGTTAAATATTTTTTATACACAGTATTTAAATTTTTTTATTATTTATTGCAAATTGTCATTGGAAAGAAAAAAATGTTTTTTAAATCTTGTTATTTATACACTTTAATCGTACGCCTCTGTTTTAAATTGAGAATTTTTCCTAAAAATATGATAAAATATTGCCTTCGAGTGGCACTCGGCTTTAAAATATTGTATTAAGGTACAATGATTGAGTAATTTGGACGGACTGGATGAAATAAATGAGAAATAAATTGGCTTTTGCAGTAATCTCATAATATATCGTTTGTGTGTTGATATTGGTAAAAGAAAAACAAATAATACCGAGACCTTGGGGTTACACAAATACATCATCTCGAAAAACGGTGGTTGGAAATTTTTATTTTTTAAAATCTACGTTACAATGTTACAATAATAATTATCCACGGTCGTACCATGTCATCCAATGACTCCACCTTGGTACGAAACAATTGCCCATCAACCTAATAATGTCGAGAATAGCTTCCGTAATATTTTATCCACATTGTTCGCCTCTAGCACACACTTAATCATATAATTTTTTCAAATTTCCAAACTTGAAGACAACTCGAAATTAGAATATTACAGCTTTTTATACGAGGGGTGCACATAAACATCAGTTCAGTTTCTATACAGGATGATGATGTAGAAATTTGGAAAAAGTTTAAAATTAAATTTTTATTGCTTCTTTCATGGATGAGAGACAGTTTAGTGCCAGTTTTGAGACTTAAAGACTTGAAAACGGGGGTAAGTCCATAATCCCATTACTACTAAATCAAGACAAGAAAGAAGGGACACTTTCATTTCATTGTGCTTGAATTAGTGATATAATGATGTTGACAAATAATAAATATCCATGCCCTTTATCGACTTTTTTTGCTTTCGATTGGTCGGTAGTGTAAAGACTTACTAAAATTATACAGTATGTATGAGAAACACATCGATCCTACCTGTTGTCCCAGACAATTCACACTTTTTTCTACCATACATCAAGAATTTGAATGTTACAAAATAGAAATTTTGCTTTATCACTCTGTAGATCGTATCCTTCGGCATTTCTAACCGAGATATTCAAGTGAAACGATGTATAGTGTAAATCATAATCGAGCAACTATATCAAATTGCTCTGTCGCTAGTGTCTTTTTTAATATCAGAGGATGTTTTATTTTATTTTGGTCTCAGGATTTATCACTACATTTTGTTATTGACGTAGTAGTATTTATTTAAAGCGTGTTTTTTTATTTTTTACTTATTTTAGCACAAAATTAACAAGCTATAGATGAAAATGTTTTTGCCAGAAATTCCTTTTCTGATTAGTTCTTTTGCGGCAATTGTTATACCCGCCAGATTTGTTTGAACCACGCTGGTATTGTTTACTATTCCCCACTTAATCCTTAGGCATAGTGCTCTGGATTAAACTCCACATCCTGAGCTATCTGTATACAGGGTGCGGCAGATAAACGGTCAATTAGAAATATCTCGAGAACCAAAGGTATCTGAATTATGAAAATTGGCATGAACGGGTTTTGAATAATGAGCTATTTAATGAAAATATTGCCGTAGCCATTCTACTTCCGGTTATACCGGAAGATGCACATAACTTTGTAATTTTTAATGGAAGACCCTGTATATTTTCAAATTTTAGGAATATTTACGTTATTCTGAACATTTTTTGTCTATACTTCCTTATACCTATTTTGAACCGTTTTTGAGTAGTGATGTTTTTTATATGAAAATTACACTTTTTTACTATGTACATAAAATTCAATATCCTCTAATGTAATTTGAATAAAAATTTAAATTTCTTAGGAACTATTTACTATATACCGCTCCATCGTTTACACTGTGAAGTTACCTTTTTTATTATACAGGGTGCTGTCAATATTGGAATAAAAACGGAATCCACAATCTTCGCGTAATTTTTTCAAATGGGACACCCTGTATGTGATTATTTATTTTAGAAGAATACGTTACTCACTATCGATATTTATTACTATTCTCTGTACCTATCTCCTACAGTTTTCAAATAAATCAGCTTTATACATTTTTGTCACAAAAAATTAATTTGTCAAGTCTCCTATGGAATATTCTGACAAATGTCAGTTATTGTTAATGTTTAATAGTCACCTTGTTGTATGCCGTTTTGTGAAAGGTATAATAAATTTATGTACATGGTAAAAAAGTGTCATTTTCATATAAAAAACATTACAACTCAAAAACGGTTAAAATAGGTATAGGGAAGTATTAACAAAAAATGTTCAGAATAACGTAAATATTCCTAAAGTTGAAAAATATACAGGGTCTTCCATTAAAAACTACAAAGTTATGTGCATCTTCCGGTATAACCGGAAGTAGAATGGCTACGGCAATATTTTCATTGAATAGCTCATTATTCAAAACCCCTTCATACCAATTTTCATAATTCAGATACTTTTAGTTCTCGAGATATTTCTAATTGACCGTTTATCTGCCGCACCCTGTATATGGTGTCCCTTTTTTCAGTATATCCTTTTTTTATCCTTATATTAACCATTTGAACAATAAAAATTCAACTGATTTTTAATAATTTTGTTTGCTGGACTCGTTAAATATTTAACGAGCTAAACAAAATCTATTCCCATTACAACGAAAATACAAACAACACAAATCCGATAATAAATACATTGAAATCGAACGATTTATATATTTTAAAGTATTTTGCGGTAGTTTCGGTTATCGAATCAAATGATTATATATTGTTTAAACGAAATCTGTCGACTGCCGTATTTTGTTTTAAATTAATTAAGTTATATATCAATCAAAAACAACTGACCCCAAACCAGATGAAACCAACATTTATATATTTTATTTTCAATAATTACATTTATTTATGCCGATAACTGCTAAGTTGACGTTCTATTGAAATATGTATATACAGAGTCCAAAATTCCACAGATTGATTCGTTGCATGCACTAGAATAATTGCTTCTTTTGTACAGTGGTATAACGAAAATTGATGGGTTTTTCAACACCTCCCTTTCCCTGAATATTTCTTGGTGCATCTTCAAAGTCCAAGCTTAAGGTCCAATACCAATGAAGTTGATAATGGGATCAATTTAGAGCCATAATACTGGTACATATCTGATCACAGTGAAGCTTTTAGGAAGCAGTCAAAATGTTTCAGCTATTAACTACCCCATCCCTGTACACAAGGGGAATCTATCGGCAGCGATTTGACAAAATATCGAAGTATTTTTGGCAAAGAATTTTGAGGTAATGGATGTGTTGAAAATTAAGAAAAAAATTTATCATGTAGATTAATGTTGAACTTAGAGTTCTCATCGAATAAAAACTTTGAAATGCTAACCAAAGTTTGTTGAAAAACATACGAATCATGAGGTAATTACACATATTAAGCAAAGTTTGAGCCCTTGTAAACAATTAAATATGGATTAAATGGAAAAACTAATTGATAAGAAGTCTAGTTTGAAGCTTTATGAATACTATATAAAAATCTCAGAATCCTCAAATTCCTTATTGAAATTCGGTTGCTACCACTAAAATATCGGATAAAAATCCATCTCTCGCTTTTCTGTCCTTCTATGACAGACATTGTCTCTCTGCTTCGGTAGTCGCGTGCCGTTCCATTGTTGATACAACGCTCGGCGGTCTCCCAGTTCAGTACTGACAAAGCTTATAGAGTAGTACGTGAACCAAAATCTGCTTGGACCGCTTGGCTACCTACATGTTGCGGAGCTTTTATATTTCTAATAAAATTTTCGTTATGTGAACTTAAACGTGAGGACGTAGGGAAACAAAAAAAATATACAAAGCATAATTGTGCAAGGTCGAATTTGGTAGATGCCCCTTAAGGTCCAATACCAATGAAGTTGATAATGGGATCAATTTGGAGCTATACTGGTACATATCTGATCACAGTGAAGCTTTTATGAGGCGGTCAAAATGTTTCAGCTATTAGGTACCCCATACCTGTACACAATGTACTTATACCGATTATCCCATTTGATTATTTTTCAAATTATGTACAAAAAAGTACTTTATTTATTACCAAAAACAATACTCCGTATGAAACCCAATAAAAATCTTTGATTCTAACCTTATTTTTTTTATATCTCGACAATGTTCTCAGAAACCGTAACATTTTTATGTTTTCCTCTATTTGTAGGCAGTAAAATCTGCGTAAAAAGGCCCTTTTTTCTCATAAAAACATAAACGAAACATCTTCAACTACCCACCAGATTCGTTTTTGTTCCAAAGACGTACGACAAGGAAATGAGAAGAAAATTAAGGCACAAATAATATGTACGTCATATTACTTTCAGTAATTTCTCTATTTATATTGTTAAATTTACTTGACATCATTAATATGAAGAAATAACTACTTCCCGGGATTTAGGCCCCGGCGGCTATTGAATTAGACTTCAAATTCAAACGGGGTTGGTATGTGTGTATGTGTATCAATTTATTGGCACTGGTTTCAGAAAACCAAAAAGCCAGTCTAATTTATTAATTTATTACGAAATTTTGTGTAACATGAATAGGCATGCATTTACCAATTTGTTATTATCTCTATTGCTATGTTTATATATAAATTTTATATATATATTTTTTTATTTTCTTTTTCATTATTTTTTTTTCTTATCATTTTTTTATTTATTTTTTTTCAATTTTTTTTTTATTTACAAGATATTTAACACCAACTACTCTGGTTTGCAATTGGAAGGGACAGCTTAACTTGTAGACCGTTTTCGGCGTATTTAGACCGTCCGAGAAGGAGAATATTACAGGAAACTAATAATACTTTAAAATTCATTTTCTAGTTAAAAGACACTCATCCTTGCTAGAAGATACCGTACTTTATAGTACCAAATTTCATCTCTACGGTCCTGTCTATCATTGTTTATTTACCTACTGCTTAAGATTAATAATCTTGTATTATAATTTAAATAAAATATCCCCTTAGATGTATGTCTATGACAGACAGTCAGACATGAATCTTAAGGTTAACATTTATTTTGTTTTCGCATCTGCTTCACGCCACGCTTGCAAGCAATCGGAGATGGAGCGGAGGCGCAGAATATCTAGCCAGGTTTTTGGCTTGCATTGGAAATGCAAAACTTCTTGCACAAACCCAATTAAAACATTAAATTACCATAAAATTCAGTCGAATACGCGGATTCAGAATTTTCTGGAATTAAAATTACTTCACGTTTTACGGTCCTCATTATATACTAGCAAACACCTTTGTTCTAAATTTTCAACAACAAAATATTTTTGCGACATAAAAAATACTTAAAATTCGTAACCGCAGGTTTTTGGGATTTATTTTTTCAAATATTTCGACCCGCATGTGTTATATTTGATGTATATTTTCATGCATTCGGCATACCACTAACAATTTTCTATTCTCGGGGATAATATTTTTCCATCTAGAAAACAGTGCGAGTGAGTTTATACAGCAAAACACCATTTACATACACAAGAAGCTTTCCATTGTGAACTCTTGACTTTTACGAAGTATTAGGCAACCCGCGGGTCGCTTACTTGCTGTTTATTTTATCAAAGTAGTGGCTACGAATACGACTAAGCGATATTTTAAAAAATAGTGATATAACATATGAAATTTTTGGTAGAAAATACAAAAAAAACGTATCTTATCTTTCCGCCACCGAGAGATTAAAAATCGCTCATTTTCAGCGATGTTCTTATCATAGAAAAGCCTTCCAATATTTTCTCGTTCTGTTTGAAATATACGTTAAAACTCCTTCCGACGTATTTGTAGACACTTCTTTATTTTTATCAAAAAATAAAATGAATGATGATAGTGATTGCCAGCGGACTGAATGTAACAACTTTTGATTTAGATCGGACATGCTTCACGTAAATTTATTTTCAAGATGTTCCATTTGAAGATTACGTGATTCTGAACCCACAAACTATCCTACTATAAATTTTTGAATTTATCTCGACAAGTAGAACATTTTTCTAGTTGGAAAATTATGTTTTTTGGCTTCATATATAAATATACAGGGTATTCATTAAACAATTTAATTTGAAATAAAGTTTGTTGAATGATTTTGGTTTACAATTGATAGACGTTACCTCCCATCGAAAAATTTCGAGACAAAAAACAGATACAGATCAACCCAAATTCTTCGTAATTGGCTACCTGCCTCGCTTGTCAGTAATCTTGTTGATGTCAACGACTTTTTTTTAAAATTTCCATTAAAATGTATGTATCTTTGTATACAGCTAACTTCAATTTTTGCTCCCTACGTTCTTGCAATCTTATTTATAAATTGAAATGTTTATAATGTCCGCTGGTCAAACAGGTAGAGTTCATATAAAATCAATTTGGTGTGTATCATCGATGGTTAATGCCCTTCTAACAGATAACGTTGGAAGAAACGGAAAAAAGCAGGTCTGTGATTAATCCTAATCAAAATATCAATTGAATAAATATAATATATTGTGATAAATGAAAGAAGTTACATAATTACTTGCGAAAGTCACAGATCCAAGTATCAAACTCTGGACCGGCACAATCATAATGTGCCCAGAGACCACACATCAAGCATTTAATTTAATATTCCATAATTACACACCTACGACTGTCCATATTTGGATTTTTATACTAGTTCAAACTCTTCTAAATATTTTTTAAAGTCACAATATTTTAATGACAAAGATCACAAAATGGTGAAATAAACATAATACCGATATACTAAATAGTATAACACTTACGTAAACAAACATAACAGCTGGTAATACTTACTCGATGGTGTGGGTGCGATAGTTAGTAGACCGAATGAAACAAAAGATGGTCGAGTGTTGCGTTTCATACTTATAGTCTTGGAGAAATGAAGGCATTCCATACTAGGTGCCTTTCCTCTATTCAAAATAGGATGCAGACGTACTTTTGTTGTTGGCAATGTGTTTAACGTCTTTTTCTACTGTCCCACTGACATGTATAGGGTGTTCCGATTGAAAAATTGTAGGGGTGACCATACAGGGTTAAAGCTATAACATCTAGATATGAGCAAAAAGACATCCCTCTTTATATGATTTTTGACGTCTCTTCTCATTTTTCATTTTAATCCTCTGTTATGTAGTTTCTTTAAATTTTTATTTATAATAGAAAGAAAATTCAACACCCTTTTTAGGTGCATCATTATCGACTGGTAGTTATATTTCATAAAAGCTGCCAATTTGTAAAATGATTGTTGAATTTTCAGCATCTGCTGCTCTTCATCGTTACATCCTCCAATTTTCATAAGTGGCAAAGGCAAAGTCGAGAATAACGATTTTCTATTTCAATCTTCAATTATTATCCCAACATGAATTTGAAAAAAAGACTTTATAAGAGACGTTTTGATGATATAAAAGTTTACAGCAATTTACTACAACTATAATTTTATTTATAAAAATATTGAACAAACATTAAATTTCACAGGATGTTGTGAAGACACCTAGGAAAATGGCGACTAACGAAGTTGTCCTTTATGGTGTTGGGTTCATTTGCGAATTAATTAGTACAAAACTGAGAAATATGTTATCAGAATGTAGGAAGAAACGAGCCAAACGTAATATTTGGGTTCGAAAATGGATTTTGAGAAAGAAAAAATTTGAAGAACTTCTTTTTAAAGTAGACTTGAAATTTTTTAAAAAAGATACTATTTTGCGTAAAGCTGTAACTAATACTAGTCCAAACAATGACACAGAAACTGACATCAATCAATGAACAAAACGAACAATTGAATACAATTTTTCTACAATCGTCCAAAAATGACAAGGTTCGCGCATTGACAACAATATGCGAAGTGACCCTTTTCTTTATTTTCCTTAGTTACCATGACACCGTGCGCGAAGTAGTGTGCGAAATACTGCATGTAAACTATAAGGGATTTTTATATTTTAACCTTCATGTTCCTCAATCAAGCAAAAATCCAAGAAATCATTTATTTATTAATGTATAACAATAATTAAGGCTTTCAAATTGTGAGAAAATTCAACACCAACTAATTTTATTTATTATTTACAATGTTAACATTGATGGTACAGCCAGTGCACGAACCAATATTTATTCCTAAACCAGATAACTCAGATTCAGTTCGTGATATCGTAGTTTTGGGAGTTGGAAGACTATCCATTTTTGATTTGTAAGCAACTGCCGTAGAGGTGACAACACTTGATCCTGAAATTTCAGTCTAAAATTTTGTTTGATATTTGAATTTTATTCTTGATAGAATCTTCCACGTATTCTTCGGCCAAAGTCGAAGATTTCCATCCTCCATCTCGCTTCAAAACACATATATCGGCTCCCGTATTAGCAAGGAGTGTGGCTGATGTTCTCCGAAAACAATGGCCCGTGTAGGCATCAGGATTTGGTAATTTTAGGTGTTTTGCTATTAAGCTAGGCATCTTTCCAATACTATTTATTCCAACAACTTGGTTAAAACATCTCTTATTTTGATACTTCAAAAACAATCGGCGACTGGTAGCATAACTTGGACGAAGAGTCGCATAGTTTCGGTACATGTCACTATCTAAATTTGAAACTGTAAAAATTCGTTGTATATTCGTTTTTGTATCGGGTACTTTAACAATCAAAATGGAATTTTTATCTTCTATGTCATCGACCGTCATTTTAGTGAGTTCCTCACGGCGGCAAGCATCCGAAATACCCAGTATTAAAACAACCTAAAAGGAAATCAGTAATTTAAAAAACACATAAAACAATCATCAAAAATCTTAGCCAACAAATAGGTTTCATCATCTGCCTCTGTTATGAATTGTTCAACTTCCTCTCTAGTCAATACCTTAGATTTCTTAGGATGGTTTCCAACTAACAATTTTTTTAAATATGGAACCAACTTGGTAAATTTCTTAAAATCCACGTTTTCTTTAACATTGAGTGTTGCTTTCAACATAGAATTATATTGCCCATAACGTGGAAGACTTCAGCTTCTTAGACTTCTCAGCAAAATATACCAACAGCACATTTTCGGATATTTTTCTGGCTTTATTTGCTTCACACCACTCTTTAAATTGCTGATATGCATTTTCATACTGGCGCCTCGATTTCTCCGGTAAAAGATTTGAACTGTCACTTTGAAATAATTGTCAACAAATGCCATTTTATTTCCATAGTTACAGTAATTACTTGATTTGGAATAACAGTTTAAGCCAGTTCAATACTATTTTTCATATTAAGCTAAGCATGTTACTTACTTTAGAACAATATTTTTGACGTTTGTAGAAAAAATTTTGTTTGCATCTCATGCGCGAAATACTTTGGTGATCTCGAATATTTTTTTTAACTTGGCTGCGCCTCGTTAAAAAAAATCAGTTCTTGATCACCAAAGTAGCATTTTGCGCACTGTATACAAAAATAACTATTTTAAAATTGCTATTTACCAACACAAATTTATAAACATTTTATTCGTCAATTCCAATTTTGACATAAGTTTGGTAAAATAATCAAAATTTAATCGTGTTTTTATGAAAGTATTCTGTATTTTTTATATAGTGGAGTATTTAGATAGGCAGTCATCAGCTAGGCCTATAGGCCTAGGCATATGTTTCCTCAGCCTACAATGTCCGTTCAGCATTCCCACCATCATCCTCGTCGTTTTTCGACTTTGGCCGAAGAGCCTTTAAGGAATAATTTAGCGTGCCTTTGTCCTGGGGCTTCATACCACCAGCGCAATTCCACAGGAAGGTTCTGGCCCTACCATGACCTCAGTTGTTCCCTGCTTGGTTAATCCATCGGCTTTTTCATTGCCTTTTATTCCTTGGTGACCTGTTACCCAGGCTAGGGTCACTCTATTTTTACTACCTAGTTTGTTGAGGGCCTTGCGACACTCCCACACCACATTTGATGTTATCCAATATCGCCTTTAGTGCTGCTTGGCTGTCGCAGTAGATGACGACTCTTTGACTATCCACCTCCAGTCGTATCAACTCTAAATAAACACCTAAATTTCCCAAATAGCTTTCCAATAATTTTATTGATTAGGTTAGTTTTTCTAAAACGAATTTCTAGCTTACAGAATATAAATTTTTTTAATTGAAAACTCGGAACTTAATTTGTTTTTCTTTTTATTCAACCCTTTTTCCATTTTGTTAAAACTGTGGAATGGAGGGTAAGACCATCGATGCGGATGTTAATTAAGGCCATTTCCCAGTCGGAGATTCTTCAATAGAGAAGAAGTCACGTTTGAGTTAAATGGTGTAAGTAATTAATAAAATACAAAGTGCTGAAATTATTCTTTTTTCTCTCGATAACGGAAATGGAAGTTGTCAGTTGAGTGTTTTTCTTTTTCGGAATTATATTTTAATAATCGAACAAATCCTCTGGGAATGAGAACCAAAAACTGATAGAAACTCATAGAATAATGACAATAACATTTTTTTAAAAATGCTCTATACAACCTTCTTAATCGACTATATGTTAATACACCATAAATTTACATAAATAGGATATAAATATTTATTTAAGCCACAATAACCCACACGAAATAATAATTACATAAACAATAATTAATTGTTTATTATGCGTAGGAGAGTTCTCCACATTGTTTTTTTAAAACTCAACACTTAGCTCTAGTTGGGAAAAAAATCTACAGGATGCGCTATATAAACTTGACATAACTACACATAACCTAATGCAATACCGGTTATATTGACATAAGTAAACACAAGAGATATGACATCACACGTATCATCGGTAGCGTTCGGAAATCCTCGGGTTGTGGTCGGAAAGTGCATTGAAATTTGAATTTTATTTTGAAATTTGGGAGTAATTTCCAATGGAAACTGGTTTATTTCCTATTATTAGTAATTTTTTATATCATATTTACTATTATAGATTAATATCCAAGCAAAATATGAAATATGCGTATACTCTATTGTCGAAGTCGTTAGGCCGTAGGTGTCAGTGGGTCCTATAATTTTTAGTACAGCTGCTTCACTGGCTAAAGAATCAGCAATGCGATTTCCTTTACTCCTGTCGTGCCCTTTAACCCACCTCAGGATAATATTGTTATCTGCCGAGGCGTTGGCTAAATCTTGGTGACACTCTAGTACTAGCCCCGATATAACACGTTGTCTGTTCAAGGCTAATAGGGCTTGTCTACTATCAGTGCAGATTGTTATGTTTTTGCCAGAAATTCCTTTTCTGGTTAGTTCTTTTGCGGCAATTGAGAGACCAGCCAGTTTTGTTTGAATCACGCTGGTATTGTTTTCCATTCCCCACTTAATCCTTAGGGTTCAATTGCATCATTGGCTGCCTGCAGCAATGGTATCGCAGTAAGCCTATTGGCTAATTCTGTAGATCTAATACGACATCTTGAGATACAAAAGGACCATTTTGCAGTATTCCTTTGGAAAAATACTCTAGGAGAGACGGGCAAAAAAGATGCTATGATCTTCTGCTCACTTGAGGTTCTCACTTAACACTGCTAAGTGTCATCTCTTGAAGAAGGGCACTTCAGAGGAAAATGCAGATTCTGCTAAGATACAGATATTAGATTTTCTCAGAAGCCTTGATCTTTTGGAATAAAATATAGATGTAGAGTACACACAAAAGACTAATAGGTTAAGTAACTAAAGACGACACGTCTAGTTATCAGTTGCATAAAGAATGTTAGGTCTACAGGTCTGATTATTTTAAACAGAAAAGTTTAAATTCACACCTGTAGTTCCTAAATTCTTAAATCAACACAAAAACTATCCTTTCTTAGAAAAAACTAAATTTATTAATAAGATAAACTATTCTAGGGGATTACTATGTCGATTTATTTACATTAATCACTATTATTGTGATTTTATCATCGTTGATTGATGATTTTGCTGCGGGGTGAGTGACTTTATCGAAAAAACTCGGTAATCCCGAGGCGAGAGATAACCTCAAAAGTCGAACCACCTATGGAGATGTATCGTTTACAAAATATTAACATCTGTTTGCCAGAGCTACACCAAACCTACAAAGAATCAATTTTCACGACATAACTTGTCTCACTCACGATACTTGGAAAACATTTATTAATTGCAAAAAACTATTATATACTATAAATGTTGATTGTATCATAATATAAAGTAATTGAATTTCTTTTGAAAATTACTTCCGAGCATAATTTAAACACCACAAACATAAACTTCCAAATAATAGTCCTTAATGTTTATTTGATGTCGAAAAGTCCTTCAGTGTTGACCATTATACCTCAATCAGACTCGCTATTAACCACTAACTCATTTGACTCGCAAATAACTGCCTCGTTGATTTGCTCAAGTATAAATACTGCTTGCAAATTACAAAAGCTTTTGCTTTCAACTTTTTTTTATTTTTCAAATTCGTCGGAAGAGGGCATTATATCGAAATAATAGAAGCTACAACAAGGAATAAGTGGAGGACACTCGAGTTGCTTGCTGTATGTGTAAACGAGATATACAACGTGGATTAATTATACTGGGTGTGTCATATAAACGGACAATTAAATTGAAAAATATCTATTTTACAAAAAATACTGCAACAATATTTCTATTAAAAATTGTTATTCAACAAGGTTTTATCAGCCTGTACGCCACTGGTTATAAAAATAATCTCGCTTATGGTCCAAAACAATGGGATCACAAAAACAAAAGCGCCCTTATATGATTTACATTACTTACCCTAAGCAAACAGACTTGATTTTTTCGAAAGGCAAATAATAATAAACGGAGATCTGTCTGAAGATGTCTCAGGTAACTCGATATAGTAGAAACTTTGCAAATAACCGGAGGTTATACGAAGAGAGAGTGAGTTTAGATGAAACTTTAGACGGCACTTGCAAATTCCGGAACTGAATTACTGTCTAAAATGATGAATGTAGAATGTGGAATGGATTGATTTATACTGGAATATTGTTTTTAAAATTTCATAACGGGTGGAGAAGCTACCTCCAAAAACGAGTAAAATATTGAAAAGGAGTAATAAATATACCAATAAGTTATTATTATATTAATCAAATTCCCATGAATATGTATAAAAGTTACATTAAATACCTTCTGATTTTTTTGGGATAATTTTAAACGCATATTGTATATCTCCCAAATATTTTGTACGCGCCTCGTATATGAAAAAGGAAAGTTACATCTAATACAGCGTGAATATCTACGATTACCACGACATTAAGTTCGGTGCTGGTATGTGCCCGGGTAGCTCAGTCGGTAGAGCATTGGACTTTTAATCCAAGGGTCCAGGGTTCAAGTCCCTGCTCGGGCGAATTTTTTTTTTTCATGTGCTTGGTTGATAATAAATTTTAAACGAAAATTTAATTTATAAAAACACCTAAAATCTATTTAAAGAAATATCCTCTTAAAGAGAATTTGACACCTCTCATATCGCATCCATTATCCACTTCTTTTTTATTTTCTCTCACTTACAGCTCTGTTCATTACTTTACTACTTGTCAATAGAAATTTCTTGTCGTAGTATAAAAAAAACCAATAAAAGAGGAAATAAACACTTGAAAACCCATTAAAATGTGTCTGGTTTTTGTGCACTTTTTGTAGGCCACATTTACGAAGTATATAGGGCGAGACACAATAATGTTTTTGTAAAAAAGTTTGATGTTACAAAAAAATTCGTCTAGAATTCAAAATATTGTAAAAACACGTAATTAATATACGGGGAACCTTCAATAATTTGATTGATAAAGAAGTTATCCTTAAAAAATCTTCATTAGAAAATATTTACGAAGTATACAGGGCGAAATACAATAATGGTTTTGTGAAAAAATTTGATGTTACAAAAAAATTCGTATAGAATTCAAAATATTGTAAAAACACGTAAGTAATGTAAAGGGAACCTTCAATAATTGGATTGATAAAGAAGTTATCCTTGAAAAATCTTCATTAGAAAATTTGTTTATTAGTCTAAGTGTTATTCTACTAAAAAAGTAAGATTTAAATGTACCATTTCTTTTATTCGAAAACTATCAAGTCTCGGTATTGTTTATCTTTCTTTGAAACATTTTGAAATAACAATAAAAAAAAGAAAAAAAATAGTCGTTAAAGAACATTAAAAAGCTCTTAGCACTTACGACCTACTAAAAGGTTTCATCCGAAGCCTCCTTGACGGAATTTAATATATATATGGGGCGTTTCAAAACATGTGTTTCAAAAGAATTTTTTGGAAACTGTATGGGCCATTTATCAGTTCTTACGGCCTAAAGCTTTTATATTTGTTTTCAACATGTGATAATTGACTGTTAGGATGTCTCCAACTAATGGTCGAGGATATAGAGCGTACATAAAAAGGGGAAACAAGGTAAATAAATATAAAAATAAAATATATCAGAAAATTTGTAGGGTATTTAAAAATTAATTTAAATAATTATTTTTTCAAGTATGATTGTGGTAAAGAGAATTATTATGGGATTTATGTACGCCAATGGGTAACAAAGAACTTTTTGTATTTTCGGATACACAAACAAACGGTCCTAGACCAACATGTCTGGAATTGACGTTTTAAATATAAAAAAAAAGATAAAAGGAAGGCAGTAAATAGTCTACCCGAGTTGACAATATTATGAAAGCCAGTTTTTGGGTTAATTGGGTTGTAAATGTATTACGATAACATTCTATAGAATAGATAAACTTTGCTTTTATATACCATCACGGAACATAAAACAATAACTAGTATGTAGATAACAATAAATTAGAATGTAAAAGTTTATACAATACCGAGTAGGAAAGTGTTTGTTTCAGAAAAAAATCGTTAGGAACCAAATCTGGTTCGTCTGGATGACACAGTAATTACAAACAATCACTGGCAATTATTTTTATTATTGAATTAATAATTACCAACAAATACAGTTATCTTATATAAAAGTCCATAAATCATAAAAATTATAATAATAAACAATTAACACATGATTGAATTTATATTTCTGCAAATTATAAGAGGTCAATCACATTCTTATCGTGTATAATTTATAATGTATTTATACCAACAGTGTTAATCAATTAAAAAGAATACGTAGCGGAAAATATAGAAAGTATGTATGTTATTGGAGCCTTGATTCGACAAATTTACCAAAAAATAGTATCTCGCCGTCCAGTTGGATATTTAAAACATGCGAGAAGAATAATTTTTCAATTGCCCCTCGTACATTTTAATGATAGTCTTCCGATAATGACATATTTATTATGCTGAAACCGTGCATACATGCATAAAAACAGTTTATTAATGTTTATTAAATTTGCATATTAAAATTATTAAAACTGAATTGTAAATTATACATTGTACAGTTTTTTTTTTATATCGGAAACTTTGAATACATTAAGTCGTTGGGCTATTGTTTATTCAACAGGTCTTTGTGGTTTTATTGAAAAAATGTTTGTTAACAATTATATAGAAAGATGGATTTTCCAGCCGTAGTGAGACAAATAATCTCTCATAGAGCCAAAGACTAGACTATCCTACGGCCAGATAGACGTTTAACTCTAAGGCTGTAATTGCATCCATAGTTGGTTGCACTTTTTGCAACTTTTTGTTTCCAGACCCATAAAAACCCTGCAGAGAATCCTTGTTGTTTTGAGGCATATTAATTAAATATTATCAATTAAAATTATTGTTTTGAAATGATACAGACTAAATTTTTTCGATTGTCTCTGTATAGCTCGTACAATTTTTTTTATTTAATCACCAAAAGCCGCTTATATAAAAGACCTGAGGTGCGGTTGGCAAATACAATAGGTTTATGGTCGTAGTCTTTTGTTTTTCTTAGTACTTAATAACAAAGGAAGGTTCAACTTCTAAGTAAAGAACAAACACGCTAAGCACAATTGAGTACCATCATTGAATGGTACTCAATAATAAAAAAGGCACAAAGAAAAAGTCGTAAAAAAATTTCAGGATAGATAAATTATATAAATAAAGAAAAGTAACTGTTTGATTTTTTAACACGTTGACTGCAGTTTGAGATCTTTTCTTCGGTTGAAATCAAGTCGAAATTCTAATGAAGCATTTTTTTGAAATAAATTTTATATTCTAACAATTCAAATGAGATTAATAAAAATTTATTGACCCAATAAAGATTCAAACCGTATAATAAAAATCCACTGCGTTGGTTATCGTCTTTTTTTTTATATTCCTACATGTTCTAGTAAAACAAAGAAATATTCAAGAGTCACAATAGGTTATTGGAGATGTCGTTTTCCTTATCTGGTGTCGATAATATTGTTTTACATTTCAGTACATACGTTCGCTTCGGTATTTTCCTCGTGAAATAACGTATCATGACTGAAATTATTACCGAGGTACATTTTTTTGAGATAAAAAAAGGTATGTCGAAAAAACCGAGACTATAAACAAAATAAGAAATCGTTACATCACTCTTATGGAATCCCTGTGAACAGATCAATCATATATGACACTTATCTATACAAAAAAAATGCATCAATAATTATTTTTGTTACAGACCCCACACGGTATCGTTCTCAACTGAAATATGTGACATCAGCTATCATTGGTTGGTCAAATCCCAAGTCAAAAAGGGGAATAACAAGAAAGGGGATGATGTGCAATCGTGGCTAGAGCCTTACTGTCAAACAATCGGTAGTCATGGAGCACCAGTCGTCCTTTACCGCAGCATTTGTCATTTTAGCGGTTTTTATGGAAATTGGCGTCATATGTAATCAAGGTAAGTTATAGGTCGTCTATCTTAGCCAAGCACTTGAAGTACATATGTATATTGAAGAATTCTTAGCCTACTATAGAACCAAACAAAATTTCAATGTCAAAATATTTTATTACTCAACATACTCTCCTCTTAATTGGATACATTTATTAAAGTGAATCAACCTCGTATAAGCACGAGCACGTGCAAGGCTCCAGGAATTGGTCGAAATCGTCGGCGCGCTTGTGTAAGCTGGACATGAAAGTTCCGACTGAGAGTGACCCTTCTTGTCTTGTTAATGTTCGTTGGTTTTAGCAATGTCTAACAATGGTTTTAGTTATTGTTTGCAAACAAACCTAATAAAATTAATAGTGTCTAATAATTCCTTGTGATGATGATAGTGGGTACTCGAATGTATTTAAGGCGAATCCGAATCTATTTTAGTTTTCGCGATAGGTGTGAAAACGAATGTTTTTATGTCACCGCATAAATGTCCCAACATTTTATACGATTGTTATGGTTTGCATATGTTAAACGTCAACATACGAAACAACGTCTCTATATTATAAACTCTCGGAATATTGCAATATGTTCTGTATCTTGTCGAGTAAGATATATTTTATTATCTGTCTGGAAGTGCAAACGTGTTTATTTAATGGAAAAATAAAACGTAAATCAAATTTCGGTAATTCGCACGCAATATAATATCGATATATATGTTTGAAAATAGAGTGCGGATGTTATTAGTCTGAAATTTCCATAGAAATATGCATGAAAATCATAATCCAATCATGTATAAACAGTGGGAGCACTTAATAATAATCCTATATCCAATTATATGTCCCGTAGTGACATATGGCGAGAGGGAATCGTCGACAAAAAAAATGACTGCATAATTAATCACCATATATTTCGTTCAAAAATCAATTAAAATAATGCATTAATTGACTTTATGCCCCTAAAGACAATCGCCTTCTACTAGACCAGTCCGATCACCTTCATTTTAGTCGAGTTTACTGAACTGTGTAGTGTATTCTATTTTCCTGGGCGACTAGCAGCCTCCACCTTAAAAGACAACGGACTACCGCAGCAACTAAACATGTCTGGACAGACAACAACTTAGTTTAGTATTACAAACATCTACTTCTAAAGTCTGTATAGAAAGTACGAGGAGTAATAAATCATTCATTTAAGTATATTTCATAGACGTACCAAAATATATTTTAAGAGGGTATACCGTAAGGTACATTTTGTATTGAACGAATGAGTTGCAGCTATGCTAAAGAATATACGATTTAGGTCAGAGGTAACGGGATGTACTAATTTTAATAAAAAAAAGTGATAGAGGTACATAAATTTTAGTAAGTTTGATAAAGAAAGGCAACACAGTTTATTCATAATAGAAAACAAACCAATCTGTAACAATAATTATTTTATATATTTTTGTATATATGTGTGTATAAATGCTGGATATACAATATACAGTTTCCAAATCTTGGCAAGATGAAAACATTAAAAGCGGAAGGCAGGCATTCGTGGAAGGTTTGTCGTTAGGTTTGCAGCCACCATCTGGAAAAGGAAAAAGACTTATCATTGTCCATGTTGGAAGTTCTGAAGGTTTTGTTGATGGTGGATTATTAACTTTTATTTCAAAACGCACGGGGGACTATCACGAAGGGGGATGTCTTCGAGGAATGGTTTGTTCAAATGTTGGATCTGATTCCAAAAGGGGCTGTTATTGTTATGGACAACGCAAGTTACCATTCACGGTTACGAGAAGCATTGCCCACAAGTCGTTGGCGTAAAGCAGAGCTTTTGGAGTGGCTTATTTCGAAAAATATTAAGTTTCCAAAAGATCTACTAAGGAAAGAACTTTACAGAATTGCAAAAATAAACAAGAATAAATACAAAACCTACATTGTAGAAGAAATGGCTTCTTCTCGTGGTATATCAGTTATTCGACTTCCCCCTTATCATTGTGAACTTAATCCCATAGAATTAATATGGGCTCAGGTAAAGGGGGAAGTTGGAAAAAAAATACTACTTTTAAAATAAACGATGTTGTGAAATTGTTTGAGAGTGCTGTAAGTCATGTTAGTAAGGAAAATTGGACAAACTGTATCGAGCATGTTATCAAAGTAGAGGCAAATATGTTGAAAATTGACAATATTTGTGATGATTTAATCGACCCTATTATTATTAATGTCAACAACGATTCTTGCTCTTCCGAGTCGGATATAGAATAAAATGTAAGTAATAAATGTATTTTTTTCCCAAAATACACACCACTGCATTGCGTTATTGCTTATCTGCTAATCCTTTAACAATGAAGAAACCCTAAATTTTGCTACAACTGAAACAAATACGGGGTCGATCTACCTGGTTTTTAGATTTACGGAAGAAATGTAATTTAAAGTAAGAGATTTATCAAAAATTTCATGGTGCTCCCTGTAAAGGTTTTGCATACTTAATTAGGGTTTATTACTCCTCGTACTTTCTGTACAGACTTTAGGGATTTACCGTTTTACACATGTGTCACCTATGAAGGTTTTACTGTGTACCTGCTTTGGAGTGTTCCTCCACTGAAGTTTATGTTGGCATTGTACCCATTTTTGTATTTGCCCTCGGACTACCTTCTTTGTGGTCCCAAGAGCTGGTTCTGGTCCATATGCTGTTGCTGAACCTCTTATGGCACTTTCTTATGGCGTGGATTACCGCTTGAAAGATACTTGGGGTTTTTCCTAAACTTTCAGAGTGTCCTGGCCCGGACACTCCCATCCCAGTTCCTTCTATTGCTTTTGAGCCGTCTGTGTACCATTGGATGGCATTATTTCCAAGTCTGGTTATGGTATTTGGATCCCATTCCTTCTTGTTGCTTGATTCCGTAACGAATTTTTTTGAAAAGATACTTTTTAATCATACCGTCTTGTGGCATGTCCCAGCTTGTCTGATTTCTAAGAAGTGATGAAGTAGTAGTAAACACAACCTACCGTCCTGACAACCGACTCTGTAAATAAACAAAAAAGATCGATCGCGCAAAAACGTTGTTTACAATGTAGGCATTAATAAAAATGATTAGGTAATCAAATAAGTACAATTATATTTCTAATAATCTAAGAAACATTCAACAAACTCGACAACACCGTCCACCATTCGCATATATAAACTTGTCCGATGTCCAGACCCTCTGGCATTCGCGTGGTACGTAACAGACGATCTCGGCCGATAAATCAGTTAACCACTGTTACCGACTCGGCTTAGTACTACTACACAAAACGTAAGCTCGAAGCTGGTTATGCGCCGTTTTATCTTCGAAATTTTTTTTCTCTATCTGATTGCATTGAAGTATTTACTGACCGTTTAAGACTTGTTTGGGTACTAGTTCTTTATTAGAGGCTGTTAGAATGGCCCGAAGGAAATCGAGTGCGCATTCGAATGAGTCACGGTCCTATCGATATGGTCGAGATTGATTTAAGGTTATGCTGCTGGATGTGATGGGTACGGGGAATGGTTATGGGCTAATTTGCAATCAGTATAAACATTTTACCGGGCTTTTTTCTGATGGGGTAATCGATGTTGAGGTTAATTACTGGGAGACGAGGTGCTAAAAATGGAAAATGTTTATCAACAAACATTTTTTTCAAGTATTTGTTAGCATAAATTAATTTAGTGTTGTTATTTATGGTATTATTAGAAAATAATTAAATTGGATTTTGCTTTTCTTAATTTCGGATAACTGTATACAAAATATCGTAGATATGTTCTCGCGCATGTTTTTCACGTACGATTTTCACATAAACGTGTCCATATCTTTTGAAGAATTCTGTATAACGTGGCAAAACTTTATCAAAAGCTTCAAAAAAATGTAACCAATCCGAATTCGGTATAATATACAGGGGTTTCCATTTGAAAAATCATATGTTTGGTTTGTAACGGAGTTACGCAGCACTCTGTATAGTTCGATATAATTTCAAAATATGGACCTTCAACACATCTACTTTTTTTGTTGATAACATTTTTTGATATCTCTTAAAATAACCCATATATCGAAGTTTGTCGTAATGTTGGTACACCCTGTATGTAAATATTTATATAAATGCAGCTATTAAGATGTCCATTAACCCATTTTTCGTCTGGGAGGTTTTTCAATAAATAAATCGGTAATAAAATTTAATTTTTACCAGACCGCGGTTAAAAGGCCTATCGTGTATTCTGATGGTTTGTTTATTTATAAAAATTATTTTATATCTCATCTTCCAAATATATAACAGACTCTACAGTTTGCTTTAATTTCAGCCAATAGTTAAATCAAATGACACCGACACATCTGTCAATTCAAAACGTGGAAATCTCACTACTGACACTCCACTTCTGAATATCCCACTTCTGAAGGGAAGGTAAACACAAGTTTGCACTTTCTCCCTCGATCGGGGACAGGAAGACGTCGGTTTTTCTTTTTGATATATTCCCCTTTCTTCAATTTTGTAATGTAATGCTCCTCTTACAAGAATAAGTGACAATTTTGTCACCGAATTCGTTCTAGCGGAAAATTCATATACGCGGGGGAAAGCGGATAAAAACGTTCGGTTTTTTTGTACGAAAAGTATCTTTTAGGGTAATTTTCTATTTTCCAACACATCATTTGTCAGATACCTACAAACAGTAAACATTTTGCCGCGTATTTCGTAATTGTTCATGTATGAAATAAAGCTGGAAACGGAATAGAAAATGGCGCAGTCGACCGTTTATCCTACCAGCTGCTTCAACAAGTCAGTCGGGATGGATTCACTAAAATTACTCCTGTCTGGGGCTGTCCCTTTTTATTTTAGAGTATAACAAGATTTTATATGTACAAATCGTATACAAAGTTATACCTATTAAATTGGAACAAGAAGCAACTTTAAATCGTAAACACAAAAGTTGGAAATATCATCTTTATGGCCACAAAAAAAATATTTATCTAAAAATAATTTTAGAATCGGCAACACTGTATGACTACTAATATATTTACAAACGTTGTGTATAAATCGTTCGTAAAAGCTTGCTCGGTATATCTGGTAAGCGATCTCTTAATATAAATTAAGGTAATTAAGGGAATCATGTATTAAGAACCCTTTTCCTAATGATATGTAGACATAGATGAGTCTAACATCTTGATTATGTCGTATAGCTGGGGATTTTCACTAACATGCTTGTAAATTAACAGGAAAACTTTTATTTTATTATACGGAATGTCCCAAAATATATTTTTTTTATAGAAAATAATATTATTTTTGATTCGTTATAGTGGTTAACTGAGTTAAGTGGAATTTCTTGCACAGCTATTCGATCTAAAATTAGTTTCTAATTTAACATAAAACCGAATAAGTGACATACGTTGTGAACATTATTTATAATTACACGAGTTGTCGCTTAAATTGCTAATTTCTCTCGAGGCAGGGCTGTAACGTAAATATTTGTTTCGAAAAATTATTTTTTTTTCTTTTAAATATACTGGAAATATTTTTTGTCATGACGGAAATAAAAATGGGTTTTCGAAAAAAATTTATACGATAAATAAATGAATTTTTTCATATTTTTTATGGGTAGTAAGTCATTAACATCAATATTAAAAAATATAAATCAATATAGGAAGAAATTTTTTGATTGCAATAAAAATATTTCAGTTTAATAATTACATTTAATTAAAAAACAATTTTCTGATTGAAAATATGGTTATTCCATTAATATAATGAACTATAAAAAATAAAATTATAATGAAATTTTCAATTTGATACTAATAACGACCCATGAAAATTTTTTAAAAAATCTATAAAAACAAAAAATATAGACTTGAAAAAAATTTTCATAAACTTGATTGGAGCGTCAAAAAAATTAGGAAAAATGTCAAAATTTATTACTAATTTAACTTTAACCTTGAATAACTGTGAAAAGAGTAAAAATATCAAAAAATTATAAGAGCCCATTTTTGTAGAGCATGAAATTTCCTTCAAGAATATGTCTCAGTAATTTAGCAATATAGCTCCCCCTAGGTTAGCTATTAGCTACTAATATTTATAAATATATTGAATTATCCTCGTATCAACCTCTTTCCGGAAGTGCATTCAAGAAATAATCTTAATTTCTCGAACAAAAGCTTCAACGTTCATTGTTTCAATTTTAATCCATTAATACCGTCACGGAAACTTCCGGTCCAGCAACTGCTGAAATACTACAGCAGCTAGAAAAACAGAACATAATTCTAGCGTAAAAAAATTAGATAAAATTAATTTACGAAAATACTAGACGGGCTTTATTTTTATTTTAAATTAAAATTCAAGTCGTCTAATATCGTGTGTTTTTACTCTTTGTTTTTATTGTTGGTACGATCTTTTGTTTAGGTCGTGATTTCTTTTTTGGGAGGGTAATAAAAATGCAAATTGTGATCAACATGTTCAAGGCAGAACCGTGTTTATAAAAAAAATTAATCAAGAAAACATTTGGTTCCCAAGGCTGTTTTTTTATTTTTTTATTTTTTCAAAAATTCTCAGTTTTTTCAATCTTAATTTCTTAGATCTCGAGTCTAACCACTCAATTTTTCCTTATTTTCATCCCATATTTTCGTTTTTACAATTTTTCACTCTAAAATCTCTATTCACAGTCAGATTCCACTGTTGTCAGATGTATTCCAATTTCCCCAAGTTACGTGAAAGAATTTCCATGCTACATAACTTTATTTGAACGTTAAAATCAATTAAATATATATATTTTTCTAAAATCTGATTTATTCGATAACAACCTTTGCATAGCACGCTCTAACGAACAAACAAACAATACATTTTATCTATAAATGTAATTTTAGTTGTTATCCTAACAATGCAATTAATAATTTCTATACGCGTACGTATGTACATATAAATAAATAGATATATACATATAGATATATATATATATACGAACGATCTATCGCATCATAGTAATTTGGTTTTAGTAAATTTATTTCCGATTATCTGTTTACATTCAATTTCAGAGGGTGAAGTTTTCAAAATTGAAATCGGCTATTTATTGACAGGCCTGAATTACGACAGATAATAATCGTATTTCAACTTGATTGCTTTTTACATTCTAGTTCAAACTGTGATCATTTATAACATGATTCGAGTTTCGCATTAAACAACACTGTTATTTTGTTGGAATTTCTATTTTTTTTCTTCTATTAAATCACTCAGTTTTTCCAATCATCACATATTATCAAAAAATCCAACAAATTGGTAAAAATAATCTCACTTCCTTTCTCTAAATAACCGTCTACTTGAATTATTTTCTATCCAACACAATCCATTCTGGTTTCCTTTTTGTTTACGATTCCGTCCATCCTGTATTAATTTTTATAATACACCGTTCATTCTGTATACCTTACCGTTACCATTTGGGTTCCTTTTCATATTAAACCGTCCATTTCAATTACTTCTTTTATGATTCCGTCCACTTTGTATTTCTCTTTATACCGTTCCATACATTTTTATTAATTTTTCACACAATTCCGTCCATTTTGTATTCCTTTTTCTATGATTTCGTGCTTATTGCACAACATACTCTCCATTTTGATTAAATTTTTTACGATTCCGTCCATCCTGTATCCATTTTTATACGACACTGTCCATTTTTATTCATTTTTTACGATTCCGTCCATCCTGTGTTCATTTTTATACAACACTGTCCATGTTCATTCCTTTTTTACTTTTCCGTCCACCCTGTATCCATTTTTATACGACACTGTCCATTTTTATTTCTTTTTTACGATTCCGTCCATTCTGTATCCACTTTTATACGATACCGTCCATTTTGATAGTTTTTTTTTACGATTCTGTCCATTCTGTATCCATCTTCATACGACATCATCCATTTTGATTCCTTTTTACGATTCCGCCCATCCTGTATCCATTTTATACGACACCTTCCATTCTGTATTCCTTTCTTACGATTCTGTCCATCTAGTATTATTTTTTGTACCATACCGTCCATTCCACCAATTATAGACTCTCTCAACTAAATTACTATTGGATTAGGATAAGCCCCCGGCCAGTCAGTGTCGTATCTATACCACAAAAATTATTCAGACAATGCCAAACGCCAACAGAATTGGACAACAACTAAAGATACGTCTCTGTACAAAGCATATATATGTCTTGCAAGAGCTGTAGTGGGAGGTAGCATTGAAAATAAGTTTGTGCGCATAGGGGTGGGCTCGCCACTATGTTTGGCGCTTACAGTATCTTTCTTTTAATAACATACTGTACATCTGGATTCTTTTTTTATTTTGTGTTCCTCTCTTTCTGACACCGTCTATTTGAATTCCTTTCTATACGATACCGTCCAGCTCCAAGTAAAAACTTACTCTTGAATGGAACGATGGAAAGATGAGTCGTTATCTCGATTTTTTTTTCCAATTAGTCACTTAAATAGCGACCCTTCTATTATTTACGTACACCCCGAAATCAATTCGGGATGTCGTTTCCCAAATGGCGATAAATCACCTTGAAAAAAAATATATCAAAGCAAGTTAATATGAAGTATCATCATCATACCGGGCGCGCATATAAATCGCAGATACCCACTGTAATTGAAATATCCCTAATGGCGTTTCTCTGTAAACAATCGCCTGTAGCCGACTGGGGGTGATCAGTCACTTAGCAAACCATGGACTTACCCGCATATCGCGGGAGGCGGTTCGGCACGCATTTGTTTTTCGTTTAACGACTTCAAAAGGGTGTCCCCAGAGGTGGAATTTGTCACCGACATAAAGTTTTTTTGGGGATATTATTGGATGAATGATAATCGCATTTATTCTTATTCTTAGTCAGGAACTACCCTGTATACTTGAAAGTCACAGTATTCTGGGAATGACCTCTGACATAATGTCTCCAACAGTTAACTACGACCTGACTTACACCGTCCTAATTCCAAATAGAGATGAATGCAGGGACTATATAAGAAGGGGGTTTTGGTGGTTCAAACCCTCCCCATAGAAAATACAATCATCGGGATGTGGCAATAGAAATGAATTCCTCAACAATTGTGAATAATTTAGCTGAAGAGGTTAAATTTACTTTTTTGAGATTGATTTTCTGTTTTAATAAAAGCTTCAATTTTCAATCATCTATCACTTTTTAAAATGTTCCCAAATTAATATGCGGCGAAGAACTTAGAAGACTGGCGACTCGGAACAGTGTAACACTGGATGGGTCCCAGGTCACAAAGGAATCGCTGGCAATGAAAAAGCTGACGAACTTGCAAGAGCAGGATCGTCAACACTGATGAACCAAACCGAACCATCTGTGGGCATCCCCAGATGCTCCACTAGGTCATGGTTAAAAGGGTGGGCAAAAGAACAATCCATAATACTCTGGAATAATACGCCCAGGCAAACACATGGGAGGAAATTTATGAAAGAACCATCAGAAAAAGTAGCAAAAGAACTGCTCTCAATGAGCAGGAACAAACTACGCAGCATAACGGGACTTCTTACGGGACACTTTCCCACAAAGGAGACCTGAACAAAATAGGGCTGTATAACGGAGACCTTACATGCAGAAGATGCAAAAAGGATACCGAAACAGATCTGCATATACTATGCAACTGTGGGACGCTGGACCACAGGAGGCAAAAACTAATTGGAAGACTCCAGAAGACTTCTACAACCAATCAGTAAAGAACCTGTATGAGCTAATACAGGGAACGGATTGGCTGAATAGGCTGTAGTCAGAATGTCAGGAGAATCCACAATAAGTCTGATAATAAGGCTGAGGTGGTGCCGGCGAAGGGACAGCTCCTTTAAAAAAAATATATACATGGTTATAACCATTTCAGCAGAAGGGGGCAAAACGAAAAACGATGTTTAAAAATACTTTTAGATGTAGCCAAGTCAAAAAAATAATTAAAAAAAAAACTTAACATTATTTCTTGAACTTGAAAAATTGCTTTAGATCGTGGCGCTTGATATTTTTCCTTAGGTGGCGCCTTCAATAAAGCTTCTCCCTTCTAAGCCTATCAGGTTCTGGTGCAGGTGTATACGGGCGCAGACCTAGGACAGAAATTTCAACCTCTCTAGGATCATTATGCAACAGTATATCAGGCGGAAATTTACGCCATTGTTTTATGTGTGGAGAGAGTGGAGCAAGCCAATCTCATACATAGAACGCAGTGGAGCGCCTTATAGACCCACTCACCACAAACCTAACCTAACCCTGTATACCCGATATTAACCTCGAACTTCATCTAAATCAGACTGAATCGTAGGAGTAACACATTCATTGTTTTTCCATGGTTATCGAACATGATTTGCCTACTTGATCTCTCTCTCTAGTGTCACATATAGTTACAGATTAACTTAACGTCGAATGACATTGTATGTAGTTACATAAAGTGGGAGTGACATCAGCCATGTCTGTCCAGATACTACCATATATCCCAGATTTATTGTTTAATCCCCTGTGAACAATACAGGAGACCAGATGTGTGTACGTGTACATGTAGAAAACGCCGGACACGTATTCGATCGTGGGACGTTAACTTGATAGTTAAAATTTCATCATTTAGATCTTTCAATTTTTGTAACCATTTTTCTAAAAAAATGTATTGCGAATTTCCGTTTTAATAGCATTAACCATACAAAATATATCACGTAAATGAAAATTAATTTAAAAACAAAACTAGCACGTTCCAATTTGAAAATCTGATATGGAAAATAAATACTACGACATTGGAAAAGTGAACTTTTTACAATAAATCACGAACTCTGATTTAGGAATCATCAAAAATGATGATACTAGAGCTGTATTTTATATTTTGCATTTGCACTTTTGTTTCTCGACGAAGAGGAATGCATTTTTGCATCTATTGGGCGGAGTAGAATTCAATGAGACCTCTGGCGGAAAAAATTGTAACTGTCGCAACGAGTAAAATAATTCGTTTTACATTATATGCAAGTCAACGTAATTACCGTAAATTCGTACTTTATTTGTTTAATTTTGTGTCAGTGACAAGTGTGACAAACTGTGTTTTTCTATTTAACTCAACAGCATAAATTCTGAGGTAATATTCTAATATAATCAGAGATATTATGGAAAAGGTTATGTTATTCTATTTTTTGTTTTCATTGCAGATCAAAGAGAAAATAAGTCGGTATTAAAGATTTAAAATATTACTCAATACAAACGTACCTTCCCTGCAACTTTTGTAGATATGAATATATCAAAAATCATAAAAACACGAAATCAGACCTAAAACTGAACAGTTATAATTGAACGATTGTTGTACTTTTCACAAATATCAACCATACCTATTACTCCAAAAATAAAAATATTAGGAGTCAACATTTAGTTTAACAATACTAAATACTAAAGCACAATCAAAGAAAAAGCAAAAGTTTTACAAAACACACACTGAAAATAACTAAAACAGCAAAATAAAAACCACTTAAATATCAAAGGGCTTATACGGCAGCGTGCTGTGACGGCAGCTGATTTGTTTTACTCGTTGCTAAGATGACGTTGGCATTTCAGAGCGCCATCTATCGAATTCGACTTTTCCCAATAGGGTACAAGCATAAATTTTGCTATTGGTGGGAATTGACGCTTTATCAGGTCTCCTAACACCTTGCATGCATATTTTTTCAAAAAAATATAAACTTTACTTTTAAAACGACTTTAAAAATCATAAAATTTGAAAGTGCCATAAAACGCGCTTTACGTCATAAAGATGGCTGCATGGTGTGACGTCATTTGTTTACGTTCTTATTCGTGATACACGCTCTGAGTTCTTGTGACCTAATTTGTTTCTGAAAGCTTTAAAAATGGATGAAGCCTAAAAAAAAATTTGGATTCCAAGTATTGCATTGTACCAGTGTGTAAATCAACGTCTATTAAAACTCCAGAAAAAATATTTGTTACTTTACCTGGTGGCGCAAGCAAAAATAAACTTGAGAGAAGGGCATTACTTTTGTCTGTGAAGACCATTTTATTGTAGGTACCTACTTCTATGCTGGTAATTTTTATTCTTAAATAGTTTGAGGTTATGTACCTATATGTCTAGGAATCAACCATAAAAACATCATTTTCTTACGACCACACATCGAAATATGGTTGGTATATGTTATATAAATAAAACAGTTTAAATCGTACTTACGATAATGCTTTAACTCCTCTTATTTCTTCTGCATTAAAGCAGCTGTTTGACTTCATAAATTCAAGCAGCATAAATGAGTCTACATTGGGCAAGTTATCAGTTTGTGCTTTTACAAAACTTTCGCTATCCATATCTTTATTCACAAAATATGAAAGAATCGTCACTGAACACTGAACTAGTAAATAAAATATATTCTTCCAAAAGTTTTAAAATATCCTCGGAAATATCGATTATTTATGACCACTTTCCACTTTACGTTGACTTTTAGAAATAAAAAAAGCACACACAAATACGTTATGGTCTCAAACAAACATATAAATGATATTTTTACGTCGATGAAGCAATTAATAGTTGATTAAAATACAATATAAACACACAACTACACATAACCTAATGCAATACCGGCCATATTGACATAAGTAAACACAAGAGATGTGACATCACACGTATTATCGGCAGCGTTCGGAAATCCTCGGGTTGTGGTCGGAAAGTGCATTGAAATTTGAATTTTATTTTGAAATTTGGGAGTAATTTCCAATGGAAACTGGTTTATTTCCTATTATTAGTAATTTTTGATCATATTTACTATTATAAATTAATATCCAAGCGAAATATGAAATATGCGTGTACTCTATTGGAACCAATTCTGTTTGTATGTATTCTATAGATTGCGAAAAGTCTATTCGAGCCATGGGATTTACACAAGTGCGACAAGGAAATTATGAGAAAAACAATTGAAAGAGAGAGGAGAATAATTGTGCGCAGTCAGCTGTTGCAAATGTATTTATCTGTAAATGTTATTCCCAATTTTTCTCGGCAACAATTTTAAATACCAATAATTGTTGAATCGAAAGCAGTGTATAGATTTTATTTATTGCAGATTGTAATTTGTCCATATATTTTCTTGAACTATATTATTTGTGTTGATCTCACTTATTTTTCAAAAGTCAATAATATTACCAAATTGTAAATGGTATGGCTCGAATATACTTTGTATAATACATCCAACCCTGTACCAAGCATTGAATATTAATTTTAATGTTACCTTCCCACATTAAAAAAAAATTAAAAATAAGTAGGTAGTCAAGCTTTCAAAACCTTGCAAATTCATTATTACAGATCGTATCTTATGACATGTACTTTTGTTGGTTGTTCAAATTATATCCATTAGTCAAAATGCCCCAGAGACACTATTAATATCATTTTATATATTTGAAACAATGTCCAAGAGACTTGATAATAAGTTTAAGCGAATTTCACTAATCAAAGATGTTAGATAAGATTGTAAATGATCGTACTACTCAATAAACCTACCAATCGCTTATATTACCTTCAGGTAATAGGCCAGAATAACTTTTTACATAATAGTAGCGTAAATAACATTATTTCACATCAATTTTTTTTCTCTAATATCGTTTTTAACGCAAATCGGACTCTAATTGACGAAGTCATTAGCGGCCATACTACAAATGGGGCGTGACTTACAATGCTTTTGATATAACAAATTTTCCCAGCGTTTGTAAATTCAAACAAATCATTCACAAAAATGTTTCAAATAAAATTTCGTTGATTGTATATCTTTTTATAAACATCTTACTTTTCTTCATTTTTAGATGCGATACTACTTTTTACTGGCCTAAAATATCTCCATATCTCTTGTGTCGTGAGTTCGAACAGAATCTAATATTTGCTTTTACATCATTACATCATATTAAATAAGTACTAGGTACTTGCATTCGGGCATTAGTTAGCCTTTAAGACGTTTACCATCTCTATACAAATTTGTACAGCCGCCTTTAACTCATGTATTTGAATAAATTCGAGTGTGGGTAATTTTCTCATAGTCTCGTGAGATTTTTTTTTCTCTTTTTTTTTGTTTTATTAACTAAACATTACATAAATTACGTTCAAAATTTTTATTTGACCATAAAGAATAGTTATCAATATCAATGTTGACGTTGCATAAATTATATGAACCTAAATAGTCATACAGGGTGGACCATTTATTTAAAAGAATCTCCAAAAGACCCATTGGAAGTTCAAATGTGCAAAGACTCATTGACATCAGCTGTCTGTATTTTAAAACGTAAGAAATGACACCTAGGCTTCAAATATCGGTCATAACACACAATTTACTGAGTGGAGTGAATGCTGAACTTGATATTTGCAAATTTTGGCAACTCTCCGAGAGTGCTTTCGTGAAGTTCTCGAACACCCACCTTACCCTCCTGTAACTTCTTCCTGTTTTCGAAGATCAAGTCTAACTTGAAAAGAATCAGCTTGGAGTCTATGGAAGGTTAGGTTAGGTTTGTGGTGAGTGGGTAAATGGCCGCGGCGGGGCAGGCACAAGTTATATGCTCTGCTGTTTCATCATCTTCCAGACAAAGACGGTCTGCACCCGTATACACCTGCTCCAGAGCCAGAGGGTGTTTTTGAGCCGTCTGTGTACCAACAGCTGTCTGCTATTAATAGTTCATCCTTACGGAGGACCCATTCATCTCTATTTGAAATTAGGACGGTTTAAGGCAGGTCGTAGTTTACTGTTGTAGGCATTATGAGGTCATTATACTGTGACTTTCAAGTCTATGGAAGAGGTGAAGCGGCGAAGCTACCAAATGACGTCAAGCATTGCTTCGACCAATGGAGAAAACGAAACTCGAATCACAGCAGCGGACAGCCGACGTCACAACACGTCTTACAACGAGGTATCGCTTTCCTAGCCTCTCTCCAATCTCGCCCATTGCTTCGTGAATGGGATTTTAATTTCTTAACTCCGTGTTGCTCAGCACAATCTTTACAGTCGTCTTGGAATGTTTCTCTTTAGAAAAAGATAATTCATTATTTAAAATTCTTCGTATTTAGAATATTAAACACAACAAAATATATGTATATGTATACTGTTAGCCTAGCCAAGCTCATCGAAGAAGAAAAAAAACAACGAGACAATCGATGTACTCTTAAAACATAGTAAAAACACATGTTTAAAATACAATAAAACCAAACTAAAATGCTAAATGGTTATTATGCATGTATCTTGTCAAAACGTTGGATGCCCGCGGTTGTTAGCCATGTAAATTTATGTAAAATGACTGCGTTTTTGTAATGCAGCTCCGGCTTAATTGTTATATATACAAAGCGCCATGGGAATGACTTTAGTGAAAGCTTCGGTTAAAGCTGCGGTCATTTTTAGACGGTAGTGGGTTTGTGTTAATGTCCTTGATTGTATAATTCTCACATTTTGACCTAATATGAATCAGTTGAGCATATTAAGACTTCTTTTAAAACATCAAGATAAGGATTGGATGAAATTTATTAAGAT
>CAJUYG010000871.1:60294-120641 GCA_910591675.1 Galerucella calmariensis | reverse complement strand
CTTTTGTTACGCTGCTTTGACTGCGAGGCCATCCATTCTGAACATAGAATAAAACGTTTTGCATTTCTGAGATCTTCATGGTGTCTTCTCTCAACTCATGTATTCTTTTCTTTGTAGCTACAAGAACAGACTGTACACTGTACTCAGTTAGATCTCCTCTGATGGATTTTGTATTCCTTCGTTTCAGTCTTGACATTTGGAATATGCATAATCTTACCAGGAATTTATTCTAATATAATATTGAACTTCATCAATTTCTTTTCTGTAAATATAGTAGTGATAGTGCTCACATTCTGCAACAATCGCTAATAGCTACTTTTCTATTACTGAATACCTGGTCTGGGTTTCTGTTAGAGTAGCAGAGCAGTATGCAATGGGGTGATTCTCTTCCATAAGTACTCCTCCAATTGTCTCTTTACTTGCATCTGTGGCGATGACTATATCCTTTTTGTCATTGGAGATTTTTAAAACTGGAGCATTACATACCATTCTTTTCAAATTGTTAAAACATTCATCATTGTTTTCATCCCATAACCATTCACAGTTATTTTTTAATAAATTTCTTAGTGTTGCTGTTTCTTTTGATATGCTAGGGATAAATTTGGCCAGGTAATTCACAGCACCAAGAAACATTTGAAGTTCTTTTTGTTCCTTGGTCTTTCTAAATCCATTATTGTATCAAATTTGTAATTAGTAATTTCTATCTGTCCATCACATATCTGATGACCTGAATATTTAACTGTTGTCACACCTAACTAAGTTTTATTTTTTTTGAATTTTATTTTTGCTATTATTGCCTGCCTTAGTACTTTCTCAAGAATATAATTGTGCTGTTCCAGTGTTTTGGCATGGACCTGAACATCATTTGCATAAATTTCCACCCCTGGTATATCTTTGAATACGGTCATGATTTCTTCATGAAAAGCTTCTGATGAGCAGCTTAATCCAAAGGGAAGCCGTTTAAACCTGTACCGGCCAAAAGGTGTAACTATTGTACATAACTTCGAACTTTCTTTGTCTAATGGTATCTGGTGGAAGGCTGATCTTGCATTTAATACAGTGTAGTATTTAGAGTCATTCATATTGGCCAATATTTCTACTAATGTTGGCATGTGGGTGTTAGATCTCTTAATGAATTTGTTCAAAGGTCTTGGATCCATACATACTCTTACTGACTGGTCAGGTTTTAATACTGTTACAATAGGATGGACCCAGTCTGTTGTTTCACTTACAGTTTCAATAATGCCTTCCTGTTCCATTCTTTTTAATTCAGTTTTAACTCTTTCTTGTAGTGGCCTTGGTATTCCTTTGCATTTTGCCCTTCTTGGTTCCGCATCTTCTGTTAGTCTAATTTTGAATTGATTTTTTGCACATCCTATACCTTGAAATACATCATTGTAATCATTAATAATCCTTTTGCATCTTTTTTTTTCTGTAATTGTGGTAGTTTCATTTGAATCTACTCTTCTCAGCAGTTCTAGGTTTTGTATTGACTCCAACCCGATTAATAGCTGTAAGTTCTTTTTCGAAATGAAGAATGTGGCCATCTTTTTAAATTTGCCAACTTCACATTTTAAATCACAAATATCTTCGATTTCAATTTCATATTTTGAGTATGACATCAAATAACTAGTGGTCTTCCTAACGCTGGGTTTTTCGTTTAAGGTATCATATAGTCTTCTAGATAATAGATTTACTTGACTACCTGTATCTAGTTTACATACAATTTTATTTATAGTTTGATATATTGCACCTATCTGCCATGTTGTTTCTGCCTCTGGGTTATATTAGGTTTCTTGTATTGAAATTTCATCAATTTTAATTTTGGCTCTACAAGCTTTTGCGAAGTGGTTCAACTTCCCACATTTTGAACATTTTTCACCCATAGCTGGGTATTTTCCAAATTAAAGACTAAATGTACATCTTTGGCATTGCAAATGTTTTTTTATTTTTGACCGTTTTATTTTCCTTTCTTCTTACTATATGCACTGCTCCTTCAGTTGTCAATTTGGTCATTTTTTCTACTTGTTTACTTGCCTCCTGATCTGCTCGACACATTTGTATGCATGTTGGTAAGTCCAAATTGATTTTCTTCAATAATTTCTCTCTCAGGTTGTTGTTTGTGGTTCCACAAATTATTTTATCCCTAATTAAAGAGTCTGTTAAATTACCAAAACCACAGTTTTTTACTCTGTTTCGTAAAATTGTGATGGATTCATCAATACTCTGCTCCTCTTCTTGATTACTTGTGAAAAATAGGTATCTATTACAAGTTTCATTTTTAAAAGGGGTGTAATGTAATGAAAATGCGTCCAAGATATTGGTTACTATTGGTACACTGGTACAACTGACGGAGGATATCCGAGGTGCTCTGGACAACCAAGAAACTAGTATGTGCATTTTTGGACATAGAAGGAGCTTTTGACAATACTCCACATGAGGCAGTCAGAAGAGCATTGAACAGAAGAGGTGTAGACAGTACAATATCCAAATGGATGTCGGAACTGCTCACCACAAGAATAGCAGAGACGAGGACGAGCAAAGACATTGTCTCTATCTGTACTACCAGAGGATGCCCACAGGGAGGAGTAGCATCCCCATTGATGTGGAGTCTGACGGTTGACGAACTCCTGTGTGGTTTGACGGATCTCAGAACATCCTGCCAAGGATATGCAGACGATATTGTCATAACAGCCAGGGGGAAATTCGAAAACACCCTTTGCGATATTGTACAAAAGGGTCTGAACTATACAAATAGCTGGTGTAGGCAACCCCACTCAAACCATCCTGATAGCCTTCACTAAGAAAAGAAAACCATAAAACTTGATGGGAACGAGATTGAATGGAGACAAGAAGTCAAGTATCTAGGTTTAACTCTAGACAGTAAACTCCTGTGGAACAAACACGAAAAGGAGATTACATACAAGACAAAAATGGCTATAATGGTGTGCAGAAATCTGGCAGAAAGAAACTGGGGCTGTAACCCAAAAATCCTAAGCTGGATGTACACTGCCATAGTGAGACCAATCATCACTTATGGAGCCATTGCGTGGAGTAGTAGAACTAACCTATTGACGACGAGAGAAAACCTCTCCAAAATTCAAAGACTAGCCTGTATATGTATTACAGGAGCAATGAGAACATGCCCAACGGCAGCCATGGAAGTGATTCTCAACCTCACCCCCTTACATATGGTGGTGGAAAGTGTTGCAGAAAGAACAAGATACAGACTAAGTAGAGAGGGAATCATTAAAAAAAAACCACCTCCTCACTTCTTAGAAATTAGACAACCTGGGACATGCCACAAGACGGTATGATGAAAAAGTATAACTTTTCAAAGAAATTCGTTACGGAAATGAGCAGCAAGAAGGAATGAGATCCAAATACCATTACCAGACTTAGAAAGAATGCCATTCAATGGTACACAGACGGCTCAAAAGCAATAGAAGGAACTTGGATAGGAGTGTTCGGGCCAGGAACCAAACACTCTGAAAGCTTGGGAAAAACCCCAAGTATCTTTCAAGCGGAAATCCTCACCACAAGAGAGTGCGCCCAGTTCAATATTGATAAAGGATACAGAAGACAAAGGATTATCATAATGTCGGATAGTCAAGCAGCCATTAAGGTACTGAGCTCTTGTGTAATCAGTTCCAAAATGGTGTGGGAATTCCTAGACAAACTCAATGAACTAGGCGAGAACCACATAGTCACCTTACTATGGATTCCAGGACACACTGGAATAGAAGGAAATGAAATAGCAGATGAACTAGCAAAGAGGGGGACTGAAATACCTTTCTGGGGACCTGAACCCTTTTGCGGAATCAGCCCCAATGTAATATTGGAAGAAATAAGTAAAGCCGAGAAAAAGAGAAGATCTGACCATTGGAAAGATCTAGTAGGGCTTATACAATCAAAGACTCTTCTGGGGACTACAACCTGTTGAGATCAAAATAATGCAAAGTCAAAGTAAAACTGCGCTAAGAGTTTTAACAGGGATCCTAACGGGACATTGTCGCCTGAATGGGCACCTGAAAAAGCTCAAAATAGTGTAGGAAGAAGAATGCAGATTTTGTGGAATGGAAGAAGAACCTCCATCCACATACTTTCCAACTGCACAGCACTTTAGAATCCTAGAGCACTGCACCTAGGAGATTACTAGATAGAAGAGGAACATTTGCCTAAGTTGAAGCCTGCAGACATCCTAAAATTCCTCCGGGAAATAGGACTAAGGGAACTACTAGATCCTCAGAAAATGAGTAGAAGTAAGGGAGCACAATAGATCTTTTAGGTCTCAGTGAATGTCACCCCAAAACACACATACATACTATTAAGATATCCTCAATGTTTAGTGGGTCTTCTTCTGGGTCATTCTCTGTTTCAAATTCCATCGTATTGTACAGATTTATTCCTTCTTCGCCCAATATGTGCAGGAACATAGCTTTTCGAGTTTTCAACGGCTTTGTATCTAGTTCTGCTGCTATCCAATATATTTCTATCAATTGCCGCCATTTCTCCCAGCTTTCTGCGGCATTACTGCCTGCTTCAAATGGTCTGGGCGGGCTTAGGTTCAACATCTTGCTGCCACCATGTAACGTTTATATGAATAAATTACTTAATACTTAATGAGCATGACTGTGTCTCTTTAGGTTAGGTTCGAACTGCCTCGTGGTCTCTTCTTCTTTTCTAGTGTCGATAAGTACGCGTTCGTGTGTAGGTGCGTTCCTTTCATCGATGTTATGTCACATACAGGACTTTTAGAACCCTGCGACACTTACGGCCCGACGATTTCGAAAATTGTGGCACTAGGCAAACGTAACACCCATGCTCAATCCCTTAAGAGATGGGATGCAGTTTTGCCAGGGTTTACCTGGCCGAAGAAATACTTGGCGAAGTCTAGCAGAAACCTACGTTCAATAGGAAGGCGAAGTCATGTCAGTCATGTCTCATGTTAGTGCTCAGAGATATCGCCAATAAGTGAGTGTATGCTCGGGAAGTCTTTGCCTACACCTGCCGACATAAGGGAGATTTCTCCTAGTGACCTAGTAACCCTCCTGGATAGGAGAGGATGGACGATAACCTAGGAGGACAACTCTTTGGGAGGACGTACAATGGGTCACATATGACATGAGCGCTGTGGGCCTAAACTCACCCTCCCTACTCTACAGATACAGAGAGCTTTGAATTATGTGTTTAGAATTAACTGTTCAGGGTATTGCAGTGAAGTATAAGACTAACAAGACTGAGGTATATTGCTGCTGTGATAAGACATTACTGTTGAGAAAAATAGGTATGTTTCATCGGAGGATATTTGAATAGCGTATAAAATAAATTCAAATTCTATGACCAATTTTTCCGATTCTGCTATGATTGCATCTCCTGAGCTTGTGCAAAATGCAAAACTACCATTTTAATGTTGGTGGCTTCCGAAATGGACGTTCGACAGCATTATCAGCATACTTGTTCCAGGAAGAAATAATGGTTTTAGATGTTTCAGGTGAGATTTTCAGTAAAATTTCTTCTTTCTGTCAAAGTCCTAGATATTTGACTTCATCAACAGTCGGTTTGTTTTGGCTATAAATGATCAAGCTGGTGTCTTGGTGTGTCTGGTATCGAGTTACTTTAATGCTCCTAGTTTTGTGGGAGGTCGATTATTGTGGTTCTTGGTGAGCTATATCTATGTTTTCTAGTTGGATATAAATAGATGATTAAGAGATCAAATCTGGTGAATAGTAGGTATGGAATTCAAGTGAAACCCAACTCACCTTTCTCTACGGGTTACATTAGTAAGCTAATTATATTAGTCAATGTACTTTAGTTTCAAAAGGTTGAGCTGTGGTTTGTGAAACTGGAATTCCGGAAAGTTGTTACTGTTACGATTTACAGCAGTAATCGATACTGTGAAATGTTTCACAACTAAATGCTTATGCGGCAATATCTCACTTTTTATTGGTGCAACCACAAATTTTATCATCCAAATTATTGTTTTTTTTTTAAATGACACAAGGAAAACGAAATAATGAGGGTTGAGCATATTCTTCGTAAAAAGGAAATCAAATAGTCGTAACTTGTCTACCGTAAATTATCTCCCATATACTCAAATAGTACCAGTAAACCTTTCTTTGTATCATACACTTTGCCGTATAATAAATTGGGCAAACATATACAGGATGTATGACGATACGTTTATAATATTGAATATTAGAAACAATACTAACGCGATATTTTTAGTAGTAGACATATATTACAGATTAAGTTGATGAAGATATTCGATATTTTTGTAATTTCAACTTTCCCTCCATTACTTATTATACAGCAAAGACATTTTAAATCCATTATAACCATATTTATCACAAAAAGGTCATTATTTCACATTTAGACACACATTTTTCCACTCTTCATAAAAATCTGTCAAAAAAGTATGTTAATCTATGATTATCAGAATGACAACAAAACCACGTTCAATAACTTTTGATATAAACTCCATTTGATTTGTTGATAATTATATCTATTATAATTCATTCAAAAAGTCTTCATCCACACATTAAATAAATATAATATCTTCGTTTTTGGAATAAATCGGGAGTCCAATTTTTTCTACCAAGTCTGTCATTATATTTATAAAGTCGTCGACAATATTACAGGAAACTGTGATAATTTTTTATTGTTTCAAACCCATGGGCTTGTCAAATTTTCGCTTGCACAGTTGGAGGTGAAGATGTCGCTATTGTCACAACTATCACATTTCCGTTACTGGAAGACATATTGTATTGATTGTTATTTTAGTGTCTTATTTAGTCCGGGATTGGGCTTCTAGAGTACATACGGAGAACAGATACCTTGTAATGATAGGGGGCAAATACACAAAAACCGGTCTGCAAGTTATGTTGTCCCTTCTAATTTCAAGCCAGAGTGGTTGGTTAAATCTGCCTGGGTATCTTTGAGGATAAACACTATTGCTTACAAACGCATTTACATTTACTCACTATCCACAGCCTGTCAATATTTTCTTAAACATCATAATTTTTATTCAAATTTATATTTCTGCTATTGGATAAAGTAGCCTTGATATAATATAAAATTCCATGTTGACAACTGAAAATATTTCTACCTATGTCATTTTCATAGGTAACTCGTTAAAGAAAGTCAGCGAAACGCGTCACGAATATGTATTGAACATAATGAAGATTTGTACAAATTAAATTATTTTTTCTACGCCCATGTCTGTAAACGTCAAAAATCGTACTGTCAACTTTCCTTGTAACTGACATTCAACAATAACATGCACGTAATGAGATCTCATAACATAAACGTGCGTTTTGAGAAGAAAACTTCTTGGTTTAATTAAATTAAAATCAAATTTTTATTCACGTACTACTTTATTTGGTTTATTTACATACGTTTAATCAATGGAAAAACATAAAGGCTTTTAGCATTAGAGAAATACATTTTAGTTTAAAACAGTGATGCCCCTAAATGTCGGCAACACATTATACAATTTCCAAAAAAAATAATACGCGTTTTCTTGATATGGAAATAAGCGTCATCCCATTAATGCTGTCAATTTTTGTAACAAAATATAGTATCCGAACATTTTCTCAACTTTACCTACGAATATGTCTGTTAGTAGTGAAAAAGATGAAATTATGATCACTCAGAAGAAAGTAGAAGGGCGTAGAAAAAGTATAGTACGTTACACGAGTGGTAATCCTATTACGCACTCATGAAATTTATGCACATAAACTTTTTCATTTCGTGCGTAATGGGTTACTTACAACTCTTGTTACGTAATATACTATTATTCCATCATTTAACTTGTGAAGAATGTTATCTCACTATCGATTGTTAAACTAAATAGTGAGGTTATATGTACAAAACCTTATATGTTGTTTCATGGATTATTATTATTATTATAATCATCTCAAGTATACACTTGCTCAGCCCTTGCTAGTAACGTTCACCTATCTCGAGCGTGTGTAAACGCAAATGAGATTAGGTATTAAAAATTGCATATAATGTCAATTTATTGTTTATTGTCTTGAGCTAGAGACCAACCATTTACACACATCAACATATTTGTCACTACGTATCGACCTGGTACGAAACCATGTTAAAAAGTAGGAATTCCATCATTACCAATCAGAAAGTTCTCCAATGATTCGCGTATTATAAATAGATTCCATAATTTTAGCAGTGATAGAGGTTAAACTTCTCGGTCTATAGTTGTCGGGATTCACCTTATCGCCTTTTTTAAAAATCACTAGATGTTTTCCATAACTTGGGGAGGCATCCAGTTGAAAAGTATGGTTGCATTATGGTGAGTTAATGGAACTAGAACATTTTTTAAATAAAACTGCAGTTATACCGTTAGTCCAGGAGAGGAGTGTGTTTTGGGAGACATAATTTTCTCTCTAATGAGGTCCCGTTCCAACAAAATTTTACACAAGGCGCTTTGATTTATAACTTGTTTGTTGTTGGTTGGCCGGTAGCCTAGCTTCTTAATACAGCTGTGAATTTTGTTGATAAACAAGAGTTTCGAATATATTTTATATAACCGTTTATTGTTCGTGTTTGATTATAACAGGTTTTCAAAAGTCTGTTTTGCTTCAAAAATTTTATAGCTTGAAGTATTTGACAAAAACCGATGGTTGGTGAAGTCGACATCTGATGTGGTTCTTGGATTTTTTTGTATTCAATAATATCAAAGATTTCTGTAGTTGAAATTTCAGAATTTATTTGGTAATATTTAATGTTTTGTTAGGAGTCTCACCGTATTTTAGAATTTACATAAAAGTTGAAATTACGGAATGATCGGATCGGGGGATATAATGTTGATATCTGTGAGAAGATGAGAATCAGAAGTTAGGACGATATCACGTATTGAGGGTTATAGGTAAAGTCGCTCCAGACCAGAATTTTACAAGAAAAATTAAAAATAATTGACTAGAACCATCGAGAGTCCAAAAAATATGACGTGAACTAAAATCACCGAGAAAGATGAAAGTTTTATATTCATTAACGAACTACTACAATTTATCATACAATTCTTCATCACCCTCAATTGAATTGTCACCAGGCCTATGAACGCTGGCTATAAAGAAATTAAGTTTAAACTTATTTGATGAAAAGTTTAATAACATCCTGTCACATTAAGAAGCGGTGTTCTTTGAAACTTGCAAAAGTCAATCTCTTTAATGTATAAACAACATCCACCACCTCGAGCCATACGATAAGCTTTGGAAATTTTGTAACCAGGGTCTTCATATTGAACAGCAGCAGTAAATTCAATAAATTTTGCCATAATAGAAGCTATATTCGTGTACATAATGGTCCATTGGTGGAAACATGGGCTGAGTTTTTTGAATTAGAACTAACTATCCACCTCAATATTGAATGAGGCTGCTAGCTGAACAAAAATAGGTATATATGTCCCATTTTTTGTAAAATAAAGGTATCAAACCCTGTACAATATAGAAACGTGCTTGGCAATTGTTATACTAGGTGTACTTTTCATTCATATTCCGGCCGTATCTTGGAGGAACTTTCTGAAAAATTGGGTTTTAGCACCAATATTTCTTATTATTTTTTTCAAATAACAATAACTTTTTAGCGCAGCATCGGATCAACAAAAACAAAATACTGCCATTAAGTTTACATTCACAAGAATCGAAATACCGAATATTATAGAGGGTGTTCAATTCAAAAAATATTTATTTGTTCTAGAAACCCCAATCTCTCTATATATTTCGAAATAAGTTGTCGTCAGTTTTAAAATGTGTGACACTGCAAAGTATATTTTTCTATGTCGATTCGATGCTAGAGATCAAGGAAATAGTTGGCGCATCTTGTATATTTGATACAAAATTGGGGTAGCAAATAATTAATTTTTTTTTAAATGAAGAAGGAAAAATAGTTTTTAGCATTTCATTGAACTGCAGCATAGTGATTTAAAAATAGCGTTCCATCAAAATATTATTCTGGCCATGTTTGCAATTATAACAAATTTTCTATGTATGAGGTAACATTCACTGAGACATAAAATATCTATTGTGTCCCCAACTTCTACTTAGTTTTTGAGGAGATTCTCAGAGACTAGTATCTCATTTATTCCTATATCTCGGAGAAATTTCATGATATCTGCAGGCTTAGGTAAAGGTTTCTCTTCTATCCAGAAATCTGCCAGGTGCTGTGCCCTAGGATTCTAAATTGCTGTGCAATTCGCATGTATGTGGACGGAACAAATTTCCCACTGCATATCACGTATCAGATACGAGGTGCTTATTGCCTGCATATTGCAAATTTTTTGTTGACGATTAAAAGAATTCGAGAACTTTTGTGCATTTAATATCTCCCTGTCAAGTTTATTCGTCGATAACCGAACGCTCATACTCTATACACCTTTATGAAAAGCCTTGTTGGCATCGACCCGATGGCGATGCTTTCATCCTCAGTTAAAATATTCCTTATACGGCATCGGGTGCGTTACAAAAGCATCGTCACAACAGACTCGAGAAAAATTTGGAATCGAATTTTTCAATTCTGTATTCCCGACTATTGGAAATTGGTTCAAATTGCTGAGATGTTTAGTTCGAATAGCTGAGAAAAAATCTACGATGAATTAACATCGAGAAGTGGCATAAATAACTAAGCATCAAGTAATCGGTTTATAACGAATATAATACTTGAAAACTAGGAGACACCATATGATATCTTGGAATTAAAACCACAAAAGGGCGATAGGTTTTTTTGTAAAGTTTTCTGTATATCACTAATGCTTAATATTCACGGTCGTAGCTTTTAGATACATGCAGGTGTTGGAACTACTGCTCGGGCTCTCAAAGTGGCGCCACCCTTAAAATTAATTCGCTTCATGAAGCGCCACAGGTCAGTTCTCATCTATATGTATGTTATCTCTGGTGTTTCCTACATTTGACCGGAAGATGCGCAGTGGTTTGTTCCCATACAAAACCAAGCACGGCACCGATACCCAGTGAGAACTGATAATAATGTAATTATTGTACTTGCGTGTGCTGATATCAAATGTCATACTTATGTTAGAAACATAGCTGGAAAAATGGGAATAAGCAAGACAACGGTAAAGAGAATATAGGATATCACCCATTTGAATTAAATTTATTTCAAGGACTGATTTCGACAGATGCTATGACTGCCAACAATCCCTTACTATTGAATTGAATATTTTCCACAACAATGGTGTAGCTAATATACACAGTGCCCATTATTAATCGAACGAAAATCCTCACTGGGTTCGTTCAACCCGTGTTCAAAAAGTTAGGGTTATTTAATATTTGATTGGGCCATACTTTTACGAGGGCACATTGACTGGATATTGGTATTTAGATTTGCTTGAAAGCAAATTACCTGATCTTATGGAAGACATTACTTTGGTAGAGCGGAGTACAATGATCTGGCAACAGATCTGCTCCACCTTATAATGCAAACATTGTTGAGGAGTATCTCAATAAGTCTTATCACAACAGATGGGTTGGTACTTACTAATATATATCTTGGTCTCCCCGCTCACCTGATCTAGAGCCACTGGACTTTTTTTGTGGGGTTATCCTGAAAAATTGGTATAACAAACACAGGCTGTAGATTTAAATGATCTTAAAGAGAGTTCGGTCCTAGCCATATAGTGAACCAGTCTTGATTGTATCGAATCTTATCGAATTCGCATTTTTCCTTTCCTTGATTGATAGAACCAGAAGGAATTATTCGCGAATTCCCGCATCTATGTATGATAGAACTATAACACAAATCAGAACTTCCAGTAACAAGATACTGAAATGTTCCTTTGAAGGTAATTTCTATTTAATTGATTGCAGGGAAATCTGTTCCGTTTGTAATATGCATACACCAGAATCGTTGGAGCACATTCTCCTCAAATGCCCAATTTACAGTCCTCTTAGACAAAACAAATTTTTTTAATGGTGTGGATGGTATTGATGGCCTAGTACATTATTTGAACGTTAATAATGACAATCTCTCCGAGCTCTCTATTCTAGCCCATAGTGTAATTGGTATTTTGGGAAGTTAAGAGCTTTTGCATGCGGAGAATAGATAATTACAGAATACATTTTATACTTGCATACTTATTGTACTTAATTTATGTACCGAACCCTTGTGAAAAGATGTATTTTATGCGCAATAAAACTATCTATCTATCTATCTAGATGATCTCAAAGAACGCATTCGTGAGGCATGTCGTGGTATCACCAGCTATGATTCCGGCTGCGTGCACAAAAGAGCACTTTTAAGACGTTTTGAAGCTTGTATGGAATCTGCGAGAAAAAGTTCCGAATACTTACTGTAATTTTTTCTTAATTATTTGTATTTTATTTAATAAGGGAATTTAGAAATTACAAAATTTTAATTCTCTTTTGTACTAACGATAAAAACAAGCATGTTACATCATTGTGTTCCAAATAGGGTGACAAGCAATTTGAGAATGGAGGAGTGGCTGCAAAAGGTCTGTTACGTGAAATAAAGTTTCTGATACGTCATTGGGGAGGAGTTTTGATGCCATTCACAAAATTTTGTACAGTATTTGATTGTCTTTTAAATTGAACGATAGCTTGAGACACGCTGTATACTGGTTGTCCCAGGACTTCGTACCAAAACTTATTATGAAAGTTACTTTCGTAAACGTAGACTGTACTAATAATTCCAACGATACAGAATGCTTCTTGTAATCGTACACTCAAAAAAATGTGAATGGTCAAATAGTTCTGCAATGCGACATAAAATTGCCCGTATCTCCTATACTATTAATTTTATCGATGTCATAAGAGGACTTTTTTCTTTGAGAATGCTTACAAAAGTTAATTGTTGCATTTATAACTGAAAAAATTATATTTACCAAAAAATTGCCTCATCAACCATTGCACTTAGTATGTACCTACCTGAGTTTACAAGTGTGATGTAGACTCATTTGTGCAATTTTAGTGGTTATAATTGGTTGAAGTTTGACTGGTTTCCAATAAGCCATTTAATAATTATAAGTAATAAACAATTTTTCATACCCAACTTTAGAGACCTTCCGTTAACGAAATGTGAAAGGGCAAAAATTCATATAATGTACTATAATTATTTCTAGTCTCTCTAATCTCCTTGGTGCTCTTGGTACAAACTCCTGGGATATTCTGTATAGAGGGTGAATCACGACCAACGGGATGGAGGTTTATAGCGAAACGGTGAAAGTTTTAAGATGTTTTTCCCTTTAGTAGTTTGTACATTCATATAGGCTACATTTTTAAATTATTTTGAAATATACAGGATGTTCCAATAAAGTGTGGCGTATCAAAGTTATATTTTTTCTTATGGGACACCCTATATTTTATTGCATTATCTGATTGACCCTGAAAAATAAAGTACTTCTTCATAATGGTTCCCTATACCTAAATACAGAGGGTTCCGAGTTATGATGACTTTTTTAAAAATGTGAGCATTTCGAAAAAAAATTAATAACTCATTGATATAACAAATTCTAGCAAATTTTCTCTTACATCTCAATAGTTGGACATTTGTTGAATGTATTTCACGATTGAGTACTAAATATCTATTCACAGGGTGTTCAGAATTTTCAGTTTAACTATTAGATCCTTCAATGGGTAATATCGGGCTTAATTTAAATGGAACACCTTGTATTTTGATAATTCACCATGTTCAAAAAAATGTCCTCTTTCGAATGGTGTAAGAGTGTCCTTTACCTAGGTATTATACTTTTCGTGCAATTTACAATTTTCTTAAATTGTATGGAAAATCGAGTTTAAAACAAAAAATTCATACAAATCTCGTCGGTACCTAACTTTGACATGTCATTCATGATATTTCTCTGTTAATTCTCTGAACAATCTTGCGTTAGTTTTAAATTTTATTGCTACAAAAAATGAAGCAGTACCTGTTAAACGAAAGAGTCGACATAATACTTTGCATTAAGGAATGTTCAGAAACTTGTCTCCTAGCATCTAGAGTTCATGCTCAAGAGTACCCTGATAGAATTCACCCAAAGAAGGAAGTTCTCGAAAGACTGCTGAATAGATTTCGTGATACTAACTAGTAGCGTTGCATACGAGAAGGTGACCAAAACTAAACCAGTTACTGGCGACAACGCCAACGAATTTGATGTACTGCTGTCGGTTACGGAAAATCCTAATACCAGTAATAGAAATATTTCAAGTGAATTAGGAATAAGTCAAATGAGTGTGTGTGGAATACTCAAGAAAAATCGATACCATCCGTATCATATCCAACTACACCAGCAGATGACACAACAGGATTATGGTAAACGTTTAAATTTTTGTTTATGGATAAAGTTGGAGATGATCCTGATTTTTTCAATAATGTCTTGTTTACTGACGAATCAATTTTCCACAATAATGGGTTAGTGAATAGACATAATTTTCATTATTACGATACAGTAAACAAACATTTATTCCGTACTGTTGATCGCCAACACCGATGGAGTGTAAACGTTCGGGGAGGTATTGTGGGCGAGTATGTTATCGGCCTGTATTTTTTTGACGGACACCTAGATGGTAGAAAATTTTTGAGTTTTTTTTTAAATTAGACTTCTGGGTCCTTCTTGTTTTTTCACTGTTTTTTACAGATCATCAATTTAAAGAGAATTACATATGTTTTAAAATAGATTTACCATCCAATTTAAGAAAATTGTAAATTGCACGAAAAGTATAATACCTAGGTATAGGACACCCTTATACCATTCGAAAGGGGACATTTTTTTGAATATGGTGAATTATCAAAATACAGGGTGCTACATTTAAATTAAGCCCGATATTACCCATTGAAGGATGTAATAATTAAACTGAAAATTCTGAACACCCTGTGAATAGATATTTAGTATTCAATCGTGAAATACATTCAACAAATGTCCAACTATTGAGATGTAAGAGAAAATTTGCTAGAATTGGTTATATCAATGAGTTATTAATTTTTTTCGAAATGCTCACATTTTTAAAAAAGTCAGCATAACTCGGAACCCTCTGTATTTAGGTATTGGGAACCATTATGAAGAAGTACTTTATTTTTCGGGGGCAATCAGATAATGCAATAAAATATAGGGTGTCCCATAAGAAAAAATATAACTTTGATACGCCACACTTCATTGGAACATCCTATATATTTCAAAATAATTTTAAAATGTAGCCTATATGAATGTACAAACTACTAAAGTGAAAAACATCTTTAAACTTTCACCGTTTCGCTATAAACCTCCATCTCGTTGGTCGTGATTCACCCTGTATAAATACTTTTTATATTAATATATCTCTAAGTATTTTTTATATTAGGTTTCTTGGGTATGTGTATGTGTATAAAACATTACATGAAAGTATGTTTGACGTTTCGCCTTATATTTATGAAAATTTAACCTGATATAAAAAATTATATTTTCCTACGACCACATAGGAAAGTGACATATATCGCACTGACTAGTTCTATGGAAAGTGATCTTTATTTATACGCGTACGGAAAAAAATCTTATCCGTACGTGTGCGGATAAAAAAGCTGTCAAATTGAATGTTGAAATGCTAGTCTTTTTACTCCGCAAATTAATATGTATATGTGAAATGCTTATTTCCTAAGTTGATTTGTCCATATAATAATATAATATAATCTATTTATTTCATTTAAAATTAAAAAAAAAAATACCGAGCCCGGACTCGAACCACCCTACAGCTTGTCAAAAATCGAGCCCACGGATGCCTAGACCGCTCGGCCATCCCACTGTTGTAGCTTATGGTTCTTGTCCAAGATACTAATAAGCGCTAAGGAAATATACACAACAGTTTATTTATTCTCCAAAATAAAATGTGTTTATATCAACATTTATTGGACTTTCATGTTATTAAAACATAAAAATCACAATTTTCTGGGCCAATTCCAAAGGTAAGTAATCAAAACCATATAAAGTATTTACAAATACACATATGTAAAACCTCTCACATCTACATAAAAAAGCAAGATTATACATGCCTAATTTGGTAAAAGTATATCGCGTGGTCGTAGGAAAAATAGTGTACATAACTTGTGCGAAAGTGATTTTTCACACTCGTGGGATTGTCTCACTCGGCTGCGCTCGTGAGACAATACTTCCCACTCGTGTGAAAAATGTCACTTTCCGCACACGTTACGTAATATACTATATTGAATGTATACAAGGAAAAACATTCAATTGGAGCATTTATATTGTCTCGCTATATTTGAAACTGAGTTATAATTATAACGGAACTGTTCTTATCTATTACTTAAAAAAACCTTGGAACATATACAATTATTCTAATTGTAAAGTTGGGGATCATTTTATCTTACAATCTCTGAAAAACTTGAATTTATTATACGATTCAAATGCATTATTCTCAATTGATTTCTAACTTTTAACAAGCTGCTACACATACAAATATTCGTATTTGAAATGGAAATTGTATAAATACTAGAGATTTATATACTTCGGTAAGAGGAAACCGTGTATTTTGAAAAGATCGAACTAACTTTTTGGTTGGTATTTTATCCTCCTATTGTCGATAACAGAATTCAAAAGCAGTAATTTTCTCAGACATATTTATCAATAATTTTGTTCAGTTTATTCTTATGAATACATTTGTTTCAGGTGCCCATCCCCCGCAACAACTACTCTGGTCCAGTGTTCGGAGTTGTTGGAGGATCTTACAGTTCTGTTTCATTGCAAGTTGCCAATCTACTGGGACTATTTCACATTCCCCAAATTTCCCCGGCCTCTACAGCAAAGGCATTGAGTGATAAAACGAGATTTAAATATTTCGCCAGAACTGTCCCCCCTGACACCTTTCAATCGAGTGCTTTAGTCGACATTGTCAAAAGTGTCAATTGGTCTTATGTATCGACGATTTATTCGGAAGGGTCCTACGGGGAATATGGCATTGAAGTGTTCCACAGGGAAGCTCAGGAGCGGAATGTCTGCATCGCCACTGCTGAAAAAGTACCCAGTGCCGCCGATGATAAAGAATTCGACAATATTATACATAAACTCAAAAAGAAAATAAATGCCAAAGGGGTGGTGCTGTTTACTAGAGCTGAGGATGCAAGGTGAGTTTTTAACATTATCGAATGATAAATTTGATGGAAATATAATGGCATCTATCATAGCAGCATTATATTCTGACAGATATATGATGCTAGTCAGGGTAAAACCATGCAAAACAGAAGAAAAATGGCAATTTCTTGCTTCATATCCTTCTTATTACCTTAAATAGAAATTACAGGAAGAGAAAGTTAATTTTATTAATGAGGAATTAGATGGTTCAACAAAATTTGAGATCTCTTGTCTAGTTCCGGAGATATTCGTCAAAATTCAAAAAGGCCCTCTTTATTTTTTGAATGTGCCGTTGTTATTATAAAAGGTATAAAAAAATTGACTCCCAGCTTTTTCAATAAAGGAGGTTTTCTATAAATCATCATTCCAAAAACGCTACGACGCTTCGTCTTTACAGGGTCAGCATCAACTTTATTGTTTTAAATATGGACCTGGATTTTTTATTCAAATCTTTTTTAGGTTTTGTATGGATACGTACAGGTCTGAAACAAAATAAATAAAACTTTCAAATAATAATTTTTGTTTGCTAGTCCCCTTAACATAATTATAATATTTTTCAATTAATAAGGGAAGGCAAACTTTTATGAGCTGAGTTTTAACCCTATCCTTAGTAGAATTCCAATATTTATGCAATCCATTCATCACAAACACCAATGCATTATTGGCAGGTTGTTACTTCCTGTCCAAATTGCTACCAAGATCTACAAATCCCACAGCTTTGCCGCTAGCCACATCCAAGGTCAATAACAAGACATAATATTTATCAATATGCTTCATTCTCACAACCCTTCCTTTAAGCCTTTCGAAAATTGCTTAATGAATTTCAGATTCAAATGGCACTGATCTTAGAACTAACTGCAAAGTAGATTTATTGGGCGACGCTCTAAAACGTTTTAAAACATTATCTCGTGGTCCCTTTTTATAAATGGATTATTTTATTGACCACGGAGGTTTATTAACTAAAATCCTAAACTTCCACTTTGACAAGCAGAAGCCAAATTTACACCTACCATAGTATGATTGAATTTGTATATTTTCATTTTTAATGACTTAAAAGTTAACATACCAGGATATTGTATTTGCAAATTATCTGAGGAAAGAAAAGGTGGCCTATTTGTTCAAAATTGTAGTAATTTCACCATCAATGTTAATAACAACTAAAAATATGTTTTTAAACTCTTGTTAAAAGTGTTATGTAATAATAGTAAATGATTACGTCAAATGTTTTATTCCAATTGAGTATAACCACTTTGCTGCCTAGGCAGGAAAAGTAATACTTTGCTGATTGATATGTGTCAGCAAAATTAATATTTGCTGCCAATCGGAGAAAAAATTATTTCCTCGACGTTTAGACTCCTGCTTTGGAGTCATTATCAAAAGATAGAAAACGGTAGGTTAGGGAGGATAAGGTTCATTGCCTTAATCTGCCTATTCTACTAGTTGTACTGTGCCAGGCAGCTAAATAAATAAAATATTTTTGTAGTGTTTTGTCAATCACTGAAGATTAGACTAATAGTTTTAGAGGCTATTGAAGAAAAACTGGACAATGTTAAGAAATAAGAATTTTACAAAAGTATATTTATTACGATGTAAATGATAGAAGTTAATATTTCAAAGTAATCGAGATCATTGGTGATTAGTATTTAAAAAAGTTCTGTCTACTTATATTATTTATTATACTATCAAGAGATTATTATAATATTCAAAAATTTAATTCAAATTTAACTTCCAGCTCCGCTTCTTTTGTGAAAGTTGTAACTCCCATTTTAAACCATTTATGTATTTACTTAAAATTCTTCCGAGTTTTCTGACTCACTTTCTGAAGTACTTCACGATTCGTGAGATTCAATTTCACCTTTCCTACGGATATTTCTAAAACGGATGTTATTATTTCTTATCCCCACTCTCATTAAACTTAATAAGTGAATAATCTGATATTCCTTTGCAAATTCTTAAATTCACTTCAACGAATTATTCGATTTTTGTAATCGACAACTCTTTTCTAACTACGGGAATGAAGGAGTTTGAAAAAGTCGTTCTTCATTTTTACGGATTACTGTTATCTTCCCCATTACATCAAGTGGCATATTAATAGCTAATAAAGGTATATGGTCAGCCTAATCAACCCTATTTTCTTAATACACTCTTATTCTCATTACATTTTTATCCTCCATCCTCGGGACCACGGAGCTGTACCACCAATTTTGTAGAAAGGATTAACGGCTTATGACAGTGGAATCATATCGACAAGCTAAAAAGTTCCAATATGAAATTGATGTTATAAGAAGTACCTAAGTGGGTGGCATTGAACATCAATACAACCAAAACCATCCTAATGAGATGCTGAAAAAAAACTCAACTTCAAAATCTTTAAACTTGATGGAAGCGATGTTGAATGGAGACAAGAAATCGAGTATACCGGCTGACCCTAGTAGACTACAGTGAAACGAGCACTAAAAGAAGATTACATTGTAACTAGCTATTTTGGGTGGCACCGATTTGAAGTTCATTTTTAGTTTTTTCTCCGTAATGTATTTTATTTTACAGCACTAGGTAAACATAACTCGTTACTCACTTTCCAGCCCTTTCCGCATTGATTTTTTTTCCGTTATTACCGTTATGATATATACAGAGTGGGGCAATCTTCTGACATCGGAGGATTACATCGTTGTGGTGAGAGATAGAACTTCATAGTTTTGTGTGAGCTAATACAGTTACTGAGGGCACATTTTGAAGATACTTTCGATTCTACAGGGTGTTCCAAAACCACGTAGCAGCACAAACTCACCGAGAGTGTTACAAAAATATAGCACTCTAATATATTATAAGGGTGTTTTACAGAGATATGGCCAATTATTAGCAAAAAAGACCTCCTCTTTAACACTCTGCAAAACAGTAAATTATAATAAATCAACAGGTCTTTGTATTCAGATGTCATACACATATCATTGGCTGTGCTCAGTATTAATTACTTTTTTTATCTGTGGCTTCTTTAATACAGGGTGAATCAGAACGCAAATCAAGCAATATCTCGTAATTTTTAAGTGAATCACCCTATAAGCCTTTTTACAATTTGTTAGTACAATTAATAAACTTTCCAACGATGTGGTACACTTAGGGCATAAGTTAATGGAAAATCGTAGATATTTTATCATAATGGTCAAAAACAAGTATTTTACGTACACAAATTATTACATTTTTAGATGCAACCTCTAGCTCCGGTAAACCACATTTCTTTTAATTTTCCAATATTGGTTTGTTGTAGCTTTCCGCTTTCATTTGAATACAAAGGGTTTATCGAATCTGGAAGAGGCTAAGCCACAACTTGTTCGTTTGCCTGGCAGATTGGCACCGTATTTGATAATCTGACCAGCCCTGGCCATTTCGTCCGTTAAAGTACCAAGTACATGTAAAAATACCTCATTTCCCCCTCTCCGTTATTTTGCTTGTCACTGTAGACTTATCAATGAAATAGTCCACAGAGAATTAATAGACTGAAGGTTTTTTTCGTGTGTTTATTTTGTTGTATACCGGTGTATCCTGTTTTTGTATACACTAAGCCGTAGGTAATATATTTGACTTAATCCCTGTTTCCTTCTTCATTAAACCGTAACTTATCAATTGGAGGATCCATATTTGACTCGTCCGTGCTGTGATTATCTAGGTGAGTTAATTTAACAAGACCCCTGGAATTTTCCGTAACCACCATCAGAGACAGTAACTGTTGACGCTGAGGGTCAAGGGGCCGTGGAGCAACCCACGTTCAAAATTTGGCACCCGAGATTTGAACCGAATATTGCATCAAGGCTGATCGTAGTGACGTGTTCGTGTGGGTAGGAGTCACGTGAACGAAGTGAGCGAGTTACAACATAAAAAGCGAAATTAGCTCTAATGGCATGCAGGAGCCTTGCAAGGCTCATTTTTATTTTTAATCTGTCTGAGCAGCTCCAAACAGATCTTTGACCATCTGCATGTTGTTTTTGGTCAACAATGAATAAGCTTGGTACCTACCCTAAGTAGAAATCTTCCTAATGGACATATTAAATATACTACCGTCTGATATATTTAAGAAGTCAGCCATGGACACTAGATAAGGAGAACTAAAAATTGACAAAATCTGTCCTCAAAATTGTCTACCTAAGCAGTTTATTTTTTCACCGCGTTGTCGCACTGCAAATCCGAAAGCATGCAAAAAGAGTGACCCTAGTTTTTATAAATGAGAATAATCAAATTGTAAACACGGGCGACGACCCAGTACTGTAGTGGAACGCGTTTGATGCGATAATTACAGTCAAGCAGTGTCGATCATGGTTAGTACTTGGATGGGTGACCATGCCAGAGAAAACCATCGTATAGGGCCCGTACAGCCTGCAGCGAACTAACATATCACAGCTCGCAGGCATTATACCCATGAGCACGAGGTATAATGTAGATATGCCGTCTTTCGGAGGAGACGTAAAACCGAGGTCCTGAGTCCATGGATGTTGGGATCGTTAAAGAGCGCTAACACTGGCTGGAACACTAGTGGGCTCGCCAAAATTTCCGGTTTAGGGGTAGAGTGCTCCCGGCGTCGGTGATTAGCCTCAGTCGCAGAAATAGACCGACGTTAAATAACATAATAAAAAAAATTGTATTACTTATGACCGAATAATAAAATAAACATTAAAAATGGTTGTTAAAAATGATTGCGATAGCGGTTAGTTTTGCATCTGATTTAAAAGGAAGACGGGAGTTGAATTTATGAAAACCAGAGTGTTCTCAGTTACCAAAGGTGATTAGAAATATAATAAGATAAAAAAAAGTAGGAGCGAATATTTATTATGAAAGGATTCAAATTATATGCATCAGGTACTTGTGAGCTTAGGTTTAGGAGTTTAGTTTAGGAGAAGCATAATTAATTATTGATCACACCATTCTGATATATACAAGTACAATTCAAAAAAATTGGAAGAGAAAAAAGTTAGCAATATTGATACCTATAATGAAAAGCTGAGGAATTAGTACTGGTCTTCAGATGACAAAAATGTTGGAAATTGAGAAAAAAGAATTTTTGTACAAAGTAATAAAATAATAACTTGAAATCTGGCCATAAGAGAGGGTGAATAATGTACATTCTTATACAAGAAGACAAAACACTTATTATACTATAAGAAGCTTTAAATATTCCAGTGAACAGATGTATGAAGTCATTCAACAGTCTGTCACAGTCCTAGCAAGAGTATGAACATACCTATATTTTGTGATTGTGCTATTAGGAAGCCGTGAATTGTAATTTTTGTATTGTTAGGATGAAGTAATTTGAAAAAATGTTTTCTTGTATGATAATATGTACTATTTAAATATATGTAGCTTATGTTCAAAACCCATGCAGGAACTAATATATAATAAGTTATGCCTGTTGTTTAAAAAGTTATTGCATTTTTTATTGTTATTAAACATATTGAAGATTGTGGATACCTTCGCTATCCACAATCTTGGATTGGATTCATCCTACACCATTTTACTATTCTGTTATGTTATTGTAGTTCATTGACTGTTATTTTGAGGTTATTATGACTGATCAAAGCAATATCTTATACTGCAATGAGTATGGTTGCAAATTTGAATGTTGTGCAAACTATGGAGATAAACAAAAAACTGAGAAAATTAGTCTGGATTACTATGGAACAATCAACAGCTACGGTAAAAACACAAAAAGGTGAAACGGACATATTCGAGATTAACAAAGGAGTCAGACAACTCTATTTAATCTGGCGCTGGAATATGTAGTCAGAAACGTAGACAACGGAAACCTAATTGTGGAAAAAAGTGAAAAAATGGGCCTTAAAATAAAGGAAACAAAAACAAAAATAATGACTGTGAACAAACACCTAATGAACAATAATAATAGCATCGGTTACTTCAAATTTGAAGAATTTGATAAAATAAAATATTTAGGAGTTACAATAACCAACAATAGGGATGGAGAAATAAATGGAAATTAGGGAGACAATAATGGCAGCAAACAGAGTCTTCCAGGTAAACAAAAATGTATTAAGAAGTAAATTGCTAGGCAAAAACACTAAAATGCAAATTTATGAAACAGTAATTAGATCAACAATGACGTATGGTGCTGAAGTTATGATATTGACAAAGAAACAACAAGAAGACCTGAAAATTTTTGAACGAAAGATACTAAGAGTCATATTGGGACCCAAGAAAATAACTCAAAATGAATATAGGAAAAGAACAAATCAAGAACTGAAAAAAGACATCCAGAGGGACATCATAAGTGTAATAAAAGAGCAAAGGTTGGAATGGTTGGGACATGTGTGGAGAGTAGGCCCAAACAGCACAATTTATGCGATGACTGAGTGGAAGCCAAGTGGCAAAAAAAAAGAGGGAGGACAAAATCAACGTGGCTACAGGAGGTTGAAGATGACATAAACTGTCTAGGTATTCGAAACTGGAAGGCGGAAACAACCGACAGGAAACAGTGGAGGAACATAATTAAACTGATTTGAAAACTTGGAAATGGGGCCCGATCCTCCCCAAAAAATCTGGATCTAAAAAGCCGCTCCGGCGACTAAACCCCTTTTGTCATAGTCACTATACAGTGCTATTCAAAAGTCTCCTCCCCCCTCGTATCTTTTGAACGGCTACACTTACATTAATAAAATTGGGTGGGTGAAAATAAAGTGTTGTAAACTTCTATACGGATGGTAACAGGTGACGTAATGGTAATAGATGACGTCACAGTGCCACTCTGGCCAATAATTTTAAATAGGACCTTATGGCAAGTGATATCTCGTTTGAAACGCATTGACATTGGCTACATAGCCATATTAATTTTGTTTGAGTTTAAACTAATTTTGACGGATAAATTAAATGAATACCAAAATTATTGGAATTATTTTTTTTTAAATTTAATTAATCAAATATCAACAATGGATTCTTATATCAAAAGTTCGAAATGTGCTCCGTCTACTTCCTTACAGTAATACATCCTATTAGTAAACTCTTGTCGTACACGTTCGAATGTGTCAGCTGCAATTGCATTGCATTCTTCAATAATTCTTTCTTTCCAAACGCCAATGCTTTCTGGTGCCGTAGTATAAACCTTGGATTTCAAGTACCCCCATAGAAAAAATCTAATGGTGTCAGATCTGGTGACCGAGGTAGCCATTCTATAGGACCTCGCCGGCCGATCCATCTACCTCGATATTCTTCATCCAGGTAACGTCTTACTGCACCATAATAATGTGCAGGAGCACCATCTTGTTGAAATGTTATTTCCAGATGGCCGAATTCATCTGGATTATCTTCCAGAATTTGAAGAATTAACGGCTCAATCGCATTTTGTAACATCTCCAGAATCAATTCACCGCTTAAATTTGAATTTAGGAAGACAGGCCCAACTATGTGGTTTCCCAAAATACCTGCCCAAACATTGACTTTTTCTGGAAATTGGATATGTGGTTAACGAAAGGTGCGTGAGGATTTGTGTCACTCCAATACCTTACATTTTGTGTATTCACATTTCCATTGAGGCAAAAAGTACTTTCGTCACTAAAACAAATTGTTTTTGTGTAATGTGGGTTTTGACTAATTTTATTTGTCATACATTCACAGAATTCGAGTCTTCTGTCGGGGTCGTCATCCGAAAGGTGGTGCACCATTTTTAACTTGTATGGATGAAATTTATTTTTAGTCAAAACTCTCTGTACTGTACTTTTACTTACTCCACAGATAGTAGTAGGGTTTACTACCATTTCAGCAACTATCACTAAATATTGGTCGACCAGATCGTTTGGCATCTTGAACACTACCTGTTGCTTTAAACTTGTGAAGAAGCTCCCTCAAATAAGTTCTCGAGATAGGGCGATATGGGTATCTCTCGTTAAATAAACGTTCCGCTTCATGGAGATTCTTTCTAGACTCACCAATTATTAAGATAGCTGCTACTTTGTTGGCTTGTGTACGTACCATTTTGCCTATGTAAACTCTTAAACGTCTCGTTAAACAATAATAAAATTAAATATTCAAGCTATTTAGAAAAACATTGCAAAGCAACAAATACTATTAAACTAAAAACGTCAATTTTTTTGACAACTAACCAGAGACGGACTGAAAAATCTTCAATATTTGAATGTGAAATAATAATTTTGGTATTTATTTAATTTATCCGTCAAAATTAGTTTGAACCCAAAAAAAATTAAAATGGCTATGTAGCCAATGTAGACCTTTCAAACGAGATATCCCTTGCCATGAGGTCCTATTTAAAATTATTGGCCAAAGTGGCACTGCGACGTCATCTATTACTATTACGTCACCTGTTACCATTCGTAAAGAAGTTTACAACACTTTATTTTCACCCTCCAAATTTTATTAATGTAAGTGTAGCCGTTCAAGAGATACGAGGGGGGAGGGGACTTTTGAATAGCACTGTATATTGTGTATATATTGGATACAAATGAGCTAGCAACCAATAAAATACAATGAACTTGAAGTGTATGCAATGCTCATGATCGGCTGTTATTGTTTTGCAGCCAGATGTTTTTGGAATCTGGGGTGACATTCCATTCATATAAACTAGCGATCACTTTTAAGCGACGTCGCCTGCGATTTTACATTCACATTGATATTTTGATTTTTAACAAGGAAAGATAGAAAATACGTAGGCGAAACCTTAGGGGTATCAGAAATTAGAACTATTTGTCGCTCCAAAACAACCACGTTTGGTGAACGGAATGTGTATATCGACAAGATAGATTCAAGACTACTCGCTAGTGTGAACAGAATGCCACTCCTGGCGCCTCTTCCATGACCAAAAATTTAGCTGTTCTCGCTTTGCTACGATCGCTCGTGTATCTAAGACTTGGGCTGGGAAAGCTGATTTTCTGCCCTTGTGACACAATATATATGGTGATTTCTGTAAACTAATAGATCTTAAAAGTATTGAAGTGGTGGAACCAGGAGTATTTGAGATACTATGGAAGGCAAAGAAGGTGCTGGGTATCGCATCTTGATTGGCTAATATGAAATGTTGAGAGCAGATAGTTAATATACAAAGTTAATTTGGAAAAAGTACTGCCCATTAGGAGCCAACCAAACATAACCAGTAGAAACAATCATGAAATACACATAAATATCCAGACAAATTGAACTCCGCCAGACTGATAACCTTTAACATTTGATACACTATCAAAATTTCTTGATGTTTGTAATATATAAGAAACTGAAACTTGATTTCCTTGGAAAATCAGCAATCGAATATTTCCAAAAGTCCAATATGAAATTCCCAACAAATTAATAAGTCTAGAAACCTCTTCTCTTCGGTACTTTCATAGAAAAAAAAATAACTCTATTTATAAGGATGTTTGAAAATATTGAGAATGTACGAATGTGACATATCACTTATATCAATAATTGGTTTCTTGTAATCAAACATAGTAATTTCCTGTCAAATGCACGCAAATTATTTAACTTGTTCTATAAAACTTTGTCGATGGATTATAGTGAAATTTTAGTAATCAATTTGTTTCAACTCGAATATTACTTTTCTCTTTGTGAGAAACTAATTTAGTTATAGCTGTTACAAGTTTATTTCAAATATTTTCGGAATACATCAAAAATTATATAATTACAAATGATATAAATATTGTTTTTAATGAAAAAATTCCACCAAGAAAGTTTTTTGTAATCGCTTCTTACAATATATCTAAAACTGAAAACGAGCAGTCGTTATTTCAAATATCATTTGACTATAAAATTCTACAAATAATACCTTTCCGTTTTTCAATTTTCGCAAATGTTTCGCCGTTGCGATATACGTTTTATACAGCGTATTATAAATTACATTTTAATTCATAAGATCTTGACAGCTCTTAATCAATCATCTTAGATATTTGAATGAGCTGGAGACTAAATATCCTTCAGTCACAGTGGATGAGTTTCCAAATTATTGGATTGAATATAAATCACTTCTGTAATACTGCAGTTCTGTTCGTAGCAGTATTATTATACAGCCAACAATTTTCATATCTCGTGTACACAATACATAAACAATTGGAAACGAATACATAGATTTATCACCTGAACATAAAAGCTCTATTCAATTTAATCCAAAAGATTAAATGTATACCCTTCACAGATTGTTGATTGGATAGATTAGTTCAGATAACAGATAACTCATTCAATATATAGCGAAACCGAAGGAGCGTTTTACAAACAATTTATTCGATATTTATCAAAAGTACATGTATTCATAGCAATGGTTAGACAGAAACTGAAAATATATATCAATAAAAGTTAACGTTAAAGTTAAGTGCATTATAAATAACATTAGAATTCTTAGTAAAGGTATCAGCTTTCTGTAGGCATTGTAGACTCGGTCTTGGTCTTTGTATTGATCTAGTCGTCTGGTCTTGGTCTTGCTTATTTAGTCTTAGTCTTGGTGTTGCGTACAAAGTCTTGGTATTTTGTTTACTTTTAAAGATTATCATGATTATGAATTATTAATAATTAACAATCAATTATCAACTAACTAAATTCTCTATTTTGTTGCTATTTAAATTGTATTAGAAATACATCAGCATATTTTTTTTTCGTTGAGTCTTGGATCTTGGTCTTGCATCTTCAGGTCTTGCTAGTCTAAGGATGGAAGACCATGAACAATTTTGCTCATCACTTAAAACAACACAAAACATTTAAATTGATACAAAGTAAGTATAGTTATAATAGTATGATGTATGTATGTGTGATTTTTGGGGTGACATTCACTGAGACCTCAAAAATCTATTGTGCCCCCTTACTTCTACTCAGTTTCTGAGGAGAGTCTCAGAAACTAGTAGTTCCTTTAGTCCTATTTCCCGGAGGAATTTTAGGATGTCTGCAGGCTTCAACTTAGGCAAATGTTCATCTTCTATCCAGTAATCTCCCAGGTGCTGTGCTCTGGGATTCTGGAGTGCTGTGCAGTTGGAAAGTATGTGGATGGAGGTTTCTTCTTCCATTCCACAAAATCTGCATTCTTCTTCCTCCACTATTTTGAGCTTTTTCAGGTGCCCATTCAGGCGACAATGTCCCGTTAGGATCCCTGTTAGAACTCTTAGCGCAGTTTTACTTTGACTTATGCATTCTTTTGATCTCAACAGGTTGTAGTCACCCAGAAGAGTCTTTGATTGTATAAACCCTACTAGATCTTTCCAATGGTCAGATCTTCTCTTTTTCTCGGCTTTACTTATTTCTTCCAATATTACATTGGGGCTGATTCCGCAAAAGGGTTCGGGCCCCCAGAAAGGTATTTCAGTCCCCCTCTTTGCTAGTTCATCTGCTTCTCGCCTAGTTCATTGAGTTTATCTGGGCATTCCCACACCATTTTGGAACTGATTACACAAGAGCTCAGTGCCTTAATGGCTGCTTGACTATCCGACATTATGATAATCCTTTGTCTTCTGTATCCTTTATCAATATTGAACTGGGCGCACTCTCTTATGGCGTGGATTTCCGCTTGAAAGATACTTGGGGTTTTTCCCAAGCTTCCAAAGTGTTTGGTTCCTGGCCCGAACACTCCTATCCCAGTTCCTTCTATTGCTTTTGAGCCGTCGTCTGTGTACCATTGAATGGCATTCTTTCCAAGTCTGGTAATGGTATTTGGATCCTATTCCTTCTTGTTGCTCATTTCCGTAACGAATTTCTTTGAAAAGTTATATTTTTTCATCATACCGTCTTGTGGCATGTCCCAGGTTGTCTGATTTCTAAGAAGTGAGGAGGTGTTTTTTTTCAATGATTCCCTCTCTACTTAGTCTGTATCTTGTTCTTTCTGCAACACTTTCCACCACCATATGTAAAGGGGTGAGGTTGAGAATCAGTTCCATGGCTGCCGTTGGGCATGTTCTCATTGCTCCTGTAATGCATATACAGGTTAGTCTTTGAATTTTGGAGAGGTTTTCTCTCGTCGTAAATAGGCTAGTTCTACTACACCAGGCAATGGCTCCATAAGTGATGATTGGTCTCACTATGGCAGTGTACATCCAGCTTAGGATTTTTGGGTTACAGCCCCAGTTTGCTCCTGCCAGATTTCTGCACACCATTATAGCCATTTTTGCCTTGTATGTAATCTCCTTTTCGTGTTTGTTCCACAGGAGTTTACTGTCTAAAGTTCAACCTAGATACTTGACTTCTTGTCTCCATTCAATCTCGTTCCCATCAAGTTTTATGGTTTTGAGGTTGAGTTTTCTTTTCTTAGTGAAGACTATCAGGATAGTTTTAGTGGGGTTGATGGGGTAGTATGATGAAATAGATCTAGATCTAATTTTCGAATGAATAAACCAACCCGAGAAAAAACATCTTTCGGACTCGACAGTTAGATTTGATGAGGTGGCTATTCGGCCTATTCCACTGCGACCTTTTTAGATCTATTGTGGTTCTTTGAATTTAAATAACATTCTTCACCCCGACTCTTTTTAAGTAGCCAATAGAATCGACGCTTGCTGGCGAAATAGTTTTAAGTAGTCAGAGGCTAATTTATTGTAGATTTGTGCCAAGATCGCCATCTTCATTCAACAAGTTTATTTTCTCAGAAATAATTTTAGTTAGTCACCTCATTTGCACTGGCTTATGAAACTTTGTAACTGCGCAAACTGCGGTGTCTCGACTTGGCTTAAAGCACTTTGAAGCTCTCAGCATTTTTTCAGGAAGAAAAATTATTGATTTTATCGTCTCAATAACAAACCCATAGAGCAATTTGAATTGGACAGCACGATGTCTATGGTATTCCTTAAAAAAAAGCATAGCTTCGATCTGGAGTTTAAAAAAAACACACCTCTTAGTACATCGAACTTAAAAGTGAAAAATAAATTATACTTTGAAAAAAACTTGAATAAACGCTACATAGGTAATCGAAATAAAAAGTAAAACATAACTCTTAATTTAAGAATAAAATGATTAACGTGAAAATTGGCGTGAGTGCTCGATATCAATTGTTAAAATTTTTTACTAGTTCTATTCCGAAATGCCTTGTTAGTGTATACATATATGTAGTACAAAACACCCCACGCCGTTACCATGATAACATTAGTTTCCTCGGTAATCATTTTATTCTTCTATTAAAAATAATTTTTCACCTTTTTGTTCAATTACCTATGAAGCGTGTTTTTTAGTTTTTTTCATATAATTCATTATAACCTAGTTACATTAGTTTTTAGGAAAAATGACTGAGCTGCTACATCTTTTATCTCAGAACAGATCAACATGCAAGCCACTGTTATTTAAAGATTCACAAAATGCATAATTTTATCAAAAATGATATGATTTAAATCAACATTATTGCTTATGGATTCCAATGTAAACTCTCATAATTAGCTAAGTAATCAACCATTCTGTATGCTTAAAATCGTGAAGCTACAATTTTGAATAATAAATTGTTATCTGCCAGCTACGGTATAGTTTATTTCAATATCTAAAAAACTGAACTGACCTGAGATGGGATACTTAATGACATATAAAGCCATAAAAGTATTAACCATGACAGGGTCGTATTTATTCTGTTGTCGAATAATAAATAAGAGAAAACTTTTGGATTTCATTATAAATACTCTATTTTTTATCAGGTATAGTGCGGCTCTGCACGGTAAATCCGAAAAGTTTTATGGTTTTATTGCTTCTCAAGCCTAAGTCACGTCAAGCCAGTTTCTCAGAACTATACAATAATGACAAACGCCTAGTAAGTGCCAAAGAGAGTAATAATGGAAATATTATCAAAGAAATTCTCGCTGAAGGTATTTTCGAAACGAGAATTGCTGCCTTTCCTTTCCAATATTACATTCATATTTTCTGAAAAACGGAACATTTATTATTATCCATTAAATTACACCGACAAATTCTATTTAATTGTTACACAACTTCACCATTCGATTGATGAATACGACGGATAACTGTCTCCATGGTTACAAAAATTACTCTATGTATCATTACTTATCTTCAGCTGCAATTATTACACCACTTAAGTTGAATGATGTTGATTTTATTGTAGCAGAGCAGTTGAAAAAAACTTTTGGTTGAAAGAAAGAAAATGGATGGTTCAAAATGAAAATTTGAGTTGATTCATTCAGTTTTATCAATTTTAGTCGCCTAACAAACAGATTTTAGCTTTGTTAGAAAGTTTTCTCCTTTGACTTAATACATTTAATAGCCACTTCTTCAGCCTATTTATTTTGAAAAATAGCAATAGCAATAACAGCAATAACAAAATGAAGTTTACTTTAAAAATAGGTATTTTTCCCTAAAACAAAAACACAGTGTATAACCAGAATTATTATATGACTGAAGATTAATAATTCAACTATATAAATATGAATCCTTGGTATTCAATAACTTTTTCGCTTCTTTATCAATTTTCACAATTTCATACCTAGTCCGAAATCATGATATAGTTTTTCTATTTTTTCTCAGTCTCGGTTTCCAACGCCATGTCGTTAGCTATTCAATCCCTTATATTCGTTTTTAATTGTTATTATCTCTCATACCATATTTCAGAAAATTGTGAAATAATGATTGTGGACTAATCACAGCTTCGGTAGCTGTCGGCAGCTCTCACCTGCCTTATTAAGTAACTGCAAGGGCGTCGACCTAGGACTGTAGTGGAACGCCTCTGATGAGATCATTACAGTAAAGCAGTGTCGATCGCCGTCTTTTGGATAAGACGTAAAACAGAGGTCCGGAGTCCCCATGGATGTTGGGCTCGATAAAGAACCCTTCCACTGGTTGGAGCACTAGTGGGTTCGCCAAAATTTCCCGTTATTTGTAGAGTGCTCCCGGCGTCGGTAATTAGCCTCAGCTGCAGAAATAGACCGACGTTAAATAAGAGAAAAAAAAAGTAAATGCTAACAGAGATACTTTTTCTAGCGAGCACCTATATCAAAAGTGCTATCGAATAGTATTCAGATGCCTATAAAGGCATTAACCAACATATTGTGGAAGTAGTTCCTAGTGCTTTTGATATTCTGTGGTTGTACCTTGTCAAATATTGATCCAAGGTCTTATTGCCTTAGGATGGAAACTGCTGGTTAGATTATAGTCCCCAATGGAATGTTTTCCATAACTTTTACATTACTCTCTTCTCACGTTAGTCTTATTTTCTGTAAGTTCCTTTTGGCATTATTTTTTTTCTCTTATTTTTTGGGAATCAAACCACAATAATGTTTTTTATTCTTTTATTTCGACGTTTCGGTAGCGTTCCAGCTACCTTTGTCAAGATTAACTACTGATACACTAATTTTTGGTCCCTATCTGATACAACGAAAAAAATATGACAACTAGACAATCAATAATATTTTGAAGTTTAAGACTACAAAACTTTGTTGTCAAATTTTATTAAGGTCCATGCATACTAGATCACATCTCTGGTAGAATGTGAAATAAAATATTTTATTTTATGACATTCCAAAGATATGATAATCTACTAGAAATCTACTAGAATCCAGTGAAGTGCACGTTCCAGGAACGGTTTTCATTGGGATAGCGCTTTTTTTCGCTTATTTTGGAAATGTTGTTAATAAAACGTGTTGTTGTTACTTTTTTGTGTATGATTATTTTTGTTTTCAAAATATGTTTGACTCAGTTTGGTGATTTTGTGTATTGAAGTGTGTATCGATTAACAACTATTCTAATGATAAATCATAAGAAAACCTGGATAAAAACTTATGATGCTATCCTGATAACGCAGGTAATTGATTATTGGAAATTTCTCTTACTAACATTGGTAACCAAATTTGACCACATTCGGCTGAAATACTAGCTACACATTTATTTGCATTTAGTTGTATTAAAGCACTCTCTTTGATTTTTCGCCTTTGATTATTGGCTCTTTCAATATTATTTTTGTCGAATCCCATTGAATTTTATGCCTCTCTTCTCAAGCATGTTTACGAATACCTGACTTAAAGAACTCCCTATCTTTGATATATTTTTTATGTTCACTTATTCGGACTTTCAATGGTCTAGATGTTTCACCTAAATAGAATTTGTCGCATTCACAAGATATCTGATATATGCAATTTTTTGAAGATTGTTCTTCATTTTTTGGTTTTGTTTTTGTTAGTATAGATCTCAACGTATAGTTAGATTTGAAGCTAGTTCGAATATTGAATTGATTACCAATTTTTTTAATTCTTTCTGATAAACCCCTAGCATACGGTATTGTCAAGTTTTTAAAAATTATGTTAGCTGAATTATTAATATTATCGTTATTATTATGGGGTATTAACAATGAGCCCTTCTCTATATTCTCAATTTCTTTATTTACAAATTCTGCCGGGTAATTATTGGCATTTAAAACATTTTTTAGTAGAGTTTTCTCCTTTGTGAAATGATTATCATTAGAACAAATTATTCTGGCCCTATCGTATAAACATTTTACTACCCCTTTTTTAACGCTTATAGCATGATTTGATTCAAAATTCAAATACCTATTAGTGTGTGTGAGTGCGACAAATTCTATTCAGGTGAAACATCTAGACCATTGAAAGTCCGAATAAGTGAACATAAAAAAATATATCAAAGATAGGCAGTTCTTCAAGTCAAGTATTTGTAAACATGCTTGAGAAGAGGGGCATAAAATTCAATGGAATTCGACAAAAATAGTATTGAAAGAGCCCAATAATAAAAGACGAAAAATCAAAGAAAATGCTTTAATACAACTAAATGCAGATAAATGTGTAGCTAGTATTTCAGCCGAATGTAGTTGAATTTGGTTACCAATGTTAGAAAGAGAAATTTCCAATAATCAATTGCCTGCGTTATCAGGATAGCATCATAAGTTTTTATCCAGGTTCTCTTATGATTTATCATTAGAATAGTTGTTAATCGATACACACTCCAATACACAAAATCACCAAACTGAGTCATACATATTTCACATTTCACATTCTACCAGAGATGTGATCTACTATGAATGGACCTTAATAAAATTTGACAACAAAGTTTTGTAGTCTTAAACTTCAAAATATTATTGATTGTCTAGTTGTCATATTTTTTTCGTTGTGTCAGATAGGGACCAAAAATTATTTTATCATTAGTCAATCTTGACAAAGGTAGCTGGAACGCTACCGAAACGTCGAAATAAAAGAATGAAAAACATTATTGTGGTTTGATTCCCAAAAAATAAGAGAAAAAAAAATAATTTGTCTTATTTGTTTGGTATTTTCTCCAGACAGTAATTCCTCATACAGATATGTAATAATATATACTGGTGAGAATCAGATTCTTTAGTACCTAGATTATAACGTTAACATACATTTTTTCAAATTTCCTTTTAGAAGTTATTCCACATGATAATCTTTTGAAATTTTTTTGTGGAAGTATCCTTTTATAAACGCATTATTGAATTCCAGACAAACATAAAATTGGCTATACGTCTAATCTACTCTATAATCATAATGCATTTTGAAGAACTTAATGTTTTGTTCTCTTCTTGAAGTTTTTTTTTCTCAAAATTGTCATTCAGCTACAATGCCAACATCTCACATAAATTATAAGAAGCTGTAACAGTCAATGAGAAAACATTATTATTTTAATTGTTTTGAATCACTTACAGACGGAAAACTGTGGATGACACAGTGAGATAAGTAAGTGATGCGCTTGGTGTTGGGAAATCTACGATTTATAAAGTTATTGGAGAAGAGAAATGTGGCGAGTTTCGAACAGTACCTAAAGCTCCAGGAAACCTAAATATGACCTAAATTTCAAATAGGAAATCATTTGAAAGAAAGATTTCGAATGAAAGTGCAGGCGCTCTTCTTTACAAAAGAATTTCCGACAGTAGACAAAGTTCTTGCCACGGTTCGAGATAATAAGGATTACCCTAAAATTAATCGAAGCTAAAAAATAGGTTTTCGCTGGAAAAAGCATTCCAGAAAGTCTATTTCATTAAAAAGAAGCGATATTTAAGTGTAGAGGGGAAATTACCTTAGGACTTTATGAGAAGTGAACCAAAGAAGAAACATACAGTGCTATTCAAAAGTCTCCTCCCCCCCTCGTATCTTTTGAACGGCTACACTTAAATTAATAAAATTTGGAGGGCGGAAATAAAGTGTTGTAAACTTCTCTACGAATGGTAACAGGTGACGTAATAGTAATAGATGACGTCACAGTACCACTCTGGCCAATAATTTTAAATAGGACCTTATGGCAAGTGATATCTCGTTTAAAAGGCATTGACATTGGCTACATAGCCATATTAATTTTGTTTGGGCTTAAAATAATTTTGACGGATAAAATAAATAAATACCAAAATTATTATATCACATTTAAATATTGATTATTTTTCATTACGCCTCTGGTTAGTTGTCAAAAAAATTGACGTTTTTAATTCAATAGTATTTGTTGCTTTGCAAAGTTTTTCTAAATAGCTTAAATATTTAATTTTATTATTGTTTAACGAGACGTTTAGGAGTTAACACAGGCAAAATGGTACGTACTCAAGCCGACAAAGTAGCAGCTATCTCAATAATTGGTGAATCTAGAAAGAATCTCCATGAAGCGAAACGTTTATTTAATGAGAGATACCCAGATCGCCCTATCTCGAGAACTTATTTGAAGGAGCTTCTTCACAAGTTTGAAGCAACAGGTAGTGTTCAAGATGCCAAACGATCTGGTCGACCAACATTTAGTGATGATAAAAAAATTGATATAGTTGCTGAAATGGTAGTAAACCCTACCAAAGTTGCGTCTATCTGTGGAGTAAGTAAAAGTACAGTACAGAGAGCTTTGACTTAAAATAAATTTCATCCATAGAAGTTAAAAATGGTGCACCACCTTTCGGATGACGACCCCGACAGAAAACTCGAATTCTGTGAATGTATGACAAATAAAATTAGTCAAAACCCACATTACACAAAAACAATTTGTCTTAGTGACGAAAGTACTTTTTGTCTCAATGGAAATGTGAATACACAAAATGTAAGGTATTGGAGTGAAACAAATCCTCACACCTTTCGTGAACAACATACCCAATTTCCAGAAAAAGTCATTGTTTGGGCAGGTATTTTGGGAAACCACATAGTTGGTCCTGTTTTCCAAAATTCAAATTTAAGCGGTGAAGTGTATCTGGAGATGTTACAAAATGCAATTGAGCCGTTAATTCTTCAAATTCTGGAAAATAATCCAGATGAATTCGGCATATCTGGAAATAACATTTCAACAAGATGGTGTTCCTGCACATTATTATGGTGCAGTAAGACGTTACCTGGATGAAGAATATCGAGGTAGATGGATCGGCCGGCGAGGTCCTATAGAATGGCCACCTCGGTCACCAGATCTGACACCATTAGATTTTTTTCTATGGGGGTACTTGAAATCCAAGGTTTATACTACGGCACCAGATAGCATTGGCGTTTTGGAAGAATGAATTATTGAAGAATGCAATGCAATTTCAGCTGACACATTCGAACGAGTACTACAAGAGTTTACCAATAGGATGTATTACTGTCAGAAAGTAGACGGAGCAAATTTGGAACACTTGCTATAAGAATCCATTGTTAATATTTGATTAATTAAATTTAAAAAAATAATTTCAATAATTTTAGTATTTATTTAATTTATCCGTCAAAATTAGTTTAAATCCAAACAAAATTGATATGGCTATGTAGCCAATGTCAATGCCGTTCAAACGAGATATCACTTGCCATAAGGTCCTATTTAATAGTATTGGCCAGAGTGGCACTGTGACGTCATCTATTACTATTACGTCACCTGTTACCATTCATAGAGAAGTTTACAACACTTTATTTCCACCCTCCAAATTTTATTAATATAAGTGTAGCTGTTCAAAAGATACGAGATGAAACATAGATCAACGAGGTACATACACCAAATAAACTTTTTTTTAAATAATTCATCTACTGCTTTAAATCCACCATCAGGAAAGGGACAGATTGATTTTGTTTTGTTAAAGGTAGTTTACTGACTTTTGAATCTACTCGTACCGGTGTCTACCGTGAGGACATGGATGCTTATGCTTTTAAAGAATGGTTCGAACAAATGAGAGAACTGTGAGAAAAGAACTGTATTCTTTGTGTTCCCTCTATGAAGAGAAATCAAAAATATATGAAATTGCAGAAAATCGTGAAATGACGGTGTTCACATCACTACCACAGTTGTTTGAGAATTCTGTAAATAATGTGAAGTCTGATATCTGGAAAAAGACAGTGAATCATACGATTAAAGAATAAGAGAAAATGTGAATGCTGGGGAATATTACTGATGAAATGATCGAGAATATTGGTTGCGACAGTTCATCTTCTAATTCCGATTCTGATTTAAATTTGTAAGAAGTAGCTTCACTTAAACTGGTGAGTTTCTATGTTGAAATAATCAGTTATGAACGTTACGTTTTTAAACCCTTATATAATCAGTATGACTCAATGTTGTCCATTTACCTTATGGAAAAATAAAACATTTTAGACAAAATTAAACTTTTCTACCTTCAGCTGTTTAGAAGTTATAAGCAAGTTAATTAGATGAAAATATAAGTATCCACCCGATATATTTATTATTTGTATACAAATGTTATTGCATACGGAAATACTCGAGGTATAATTCTAAAAATATTTTAACTGTCTACTAAAAGAAGTGCTACGACTATGGATTACGAATGCTTTATCATTTTAATAATCTCTCATCCATAAAAATAGACTATAAATATAAATATTGTTTTCTTAGTTGGTCGGAAGTAAATTGCTGTATCCCTTGTTATGTAAATGAAATCAGACTCATGGACGAAAAGGTTTTAATGCAACATAGAATTATCGGATAATTTTCATGATATTCAAAATATTGTGGTGTTGCGGGATTTCTGTGCTTTTAGTTTTACCGTTTATGTAAAGAGGCTAATAATTGTCCTCATCAGGCTTAAATGTCTGTTCACTAGTTCCCCTTGCAAAAACCTACCTTCAGGACTATAGTCCTGGGAGTTTATATCTCCAGTGAGTTTTCCTACAATATACCCAAGCTTTTTTATGTGCCTGAAACCAATATCAATTTACGACACTGTTAAGTGAAATGTCACCCACGAGATTACCAGGGACGTAATTTATATCAAAATATTTTAGATTATTACGACAATCATCAATTTCATTGCAGTTGAATGAACATCAAACAAATTTAATCTCTGATAGAAAGAATATTAGTCTTACCAAAAAACGAAGTGAGAAAAATAAATAGCGAACAATTCCAGCAAAATGAAACATATTTTTCAATAGTAGACTATTACATTTTATGACAATGTGGAAATCAATTTTCCGGAGAAATCTATTTCTTTCACACCTCCACAAGTCTTTTCACAGCGAGGCAGTTAACATTACTTATCAAAAGAAAGCAGCTCATTCACTGACAATCTTGTATTGTTTGGCTGGCAATGGAAAACTGGCACATAATATATTGTTCAATGTTCTGGTCTTAATTTTTTTAAGACACATTTTTGTACTCTCACCAACAATGAAGCACATTAGTAATTTAAGAAATTAATCGAAACATGAGAATATTATATAATTTTTCATTTTCAGGGTGCATTTTTGATACAATATTCCTTTATCAGGGACTCGTGTCGAATAAAACAATAATAGAGAACATAAATTTATATATAGGTATGTATTTCACTATGAGCTCCCACTTTCTGCATTGTTCCCACAAAGCTAGTTCTGGTAGCAGATAACATATTACTAAAAAGGTTTTCCTGGTCTTTCGTTCCCATTCACTAAACTGTATTTGGATTATTCAACGTCTTGATTACTTTTAACTACAATTTAGATCTCATGATCGTATATGAACTTCAAGAGGAGCTGGGGTTCCATTCATATTGCATTGGAATTATTCATGCCAAGGAAATATCTACCATTGGAAGAAATTCATGCCTATGACTTGCTATTTTTGGGCTCCGTACCAAGATGCTAAAAAACGGACCCTATTACTAAGATTTCGCTGTCCGTCCATCTGTCTGTCTGTCCCTGTGTCGCCAGGCTGTATCTCATGAACCGTTATAGTTAAGCAGTTGAAATTTTCACAGACGATTTATTTCTGGTGCCGCTATAACAAAAAACAGAATAAATTAAATAATAAGAAATCACGATTTCTGCTCCATTTTGTTCGATATTGAAGCGGCCATTTCTCTTAGACTATACGTCCATGTTCATTAGGATGAAATAAATTCCGATTTATCTTTTGAATTTTGAAATCGAGTGAAAAAACCTAAGATATGGCTGAGCTTAAGAATAATATATTTGAGCTGGAAAAGGGTGAATGACTGTGTCAAATAAAAAATATTTCTCTGACTGTTTTTCAAGAATTAAATTTTCAAACGACAATGGCAGATTACCAAGCAGAAGTACATACCAACCCTCAGGGATATCTTGTGACCTTTTGAACGAAGTATAGGAGGTAAACAATCTTCATAGAATATTTAAGATCGCTTGTTACAAATTCCCTGAGGGTACTTTTTGCGCAATCAGAAAGTTTTGCCTTTTTTGATAGAATTTGTATATCCACAATGCCATGCGTAGACGCTTGTTTCTACCGGCTGTAATTCCTGAAATGTGTTTGTATACTTATATATAGTATGACCCTGCGTCATTGATGGGATACTTCTCCAATTTAATAATAAAAAAAGAACCTTAATTACTACCTTTTCTCCGCTGATTTCGGATTCAACATATAAATTTGCATCAAAATCTCTTGAAATCGTGTACCTTCAGACTTCTGTTATTTTTCTAGAACATGCTGCAAAGAACAATTTTCTTGAAATTGTTAGCGTAGATTGGATTTTTTTTTCTAAGGAGCCGTCCCTTCGCAGGTACCACCTCAGCCTCCTGGGCTTATTGTGGATACTCCTAGTGTTCTGACTACAACCTTTTCAGCCAATCCGTTCCCTGTATTAGCTCATACAGGCTCTTTGCTGGTTGGTTGTAGAAGTCTTCTAAAGTCATTTGGGTTTCTGCCTTCTGTGGTCCAGCGACTCACAGTTGCATAGTATATGCAAAGCTGTTTCGGTATCCTTTTTGCATCTTCTGCATGTAAGGTCTCCGTTATACAGCCCTATTTTGTTTAGGTGCTCCTTTGTGGGAAAGTTTCCCGTAAGTAGCCCCGTTATGGTGCGTAGTTTGTTCCTGCTCATTGAGAGCAGTTCTTTCGCTACTTTTTCTGATGGTTCTTTTATGAATTTCTTCCCATGTATTTGCCTGGTCGTATTCTTCCAGTGTTTATTGTGTTGTTCTTTCAACCACCCTTTTAACCATGACCTCGTTAAGCATCTGGGGATGCCCACAGCAGGTTCGGGTCCGTTCATCAGAGTTGACGATCCTACTCTTGCGAGTTCGTCAGCTTTTTCATTGCCTGCGATTCCTTTATGACCTGGGACCCACTCCAGTTTTACACTGTTCCGAGTCGCCAGTCTTCTAAGTTCTTCGCCGCATTCCCATACTAGCCGAGATGTCACCCTATAGCTCTTAAGTGCTTTAAGGGCGGCTTGACTGTCACTGTAGATCCTGATCTGATCACTCGCTGAAATAGTTGTTATAATAATATCACCAAATTTCTCCAAGATCTATTAATTTCAAAGCATAAATTGCAACATTCATAGGACAGGTGTCGAGGGACAACCGGACAACAAGACGGCACGTTAGCGTCAAGGTTTTTTCACACCGCTCTCCACCTCGCCAAAGTGGCTCCAAATGATTCGTTTACGGCACTGCTCGCCATTCTGTTAGGTTAGGCTAGGTTAGGCTAGGGTCTAATTATTTACAAGCATGTGAATGGCATTATGTACCCAATAACATTGGCTATCGGCCGTATCTCAGGAACCGTTAACAGTATAGATCCGGGACAATATTTTTATAATAAAAGTGGCCTCGATAAAACCCTATCAAATAGATGGTGAAAGTCAATTTCGAAAAGCGTAAAACTGTTAAATTTCGTTGTGTAGAACCAGAGTTATCTAATATTCGAAGGAAAGTGATTAGAATATACACATGTCATGAGATATCGAGCTAGGATATAGATTTCGACATGCGGCTTCCACCAGTCTATTATTAATATGTAACTACATAATTATATTTAATATTTTTCAGGAGGAGAACTTCTATAGAGCATATTACTTATCAAGTTTCGTTGACTATATAACTTTTACATTGGGTGAAAAGATCTTATTTCCAGTAAGATCAAGGTTCATACTCTCTCTGCTTCTTATTGGAAAAGAGATACTTAAACTTATGAAATGTAACATATGGAGAATTTTTCTCAATCTGTGAAATATATATTGCCCTATAACGCTGAGCCTACAAGTCTGTCTATAGTTTTCTGGATTTATCGAAGCCACTTTTATCGTTGAAATTGTTCTCCCGAAACTGTATTAAAAACGGTAAGTGAGATATGGTTAATATCCATTCCCATTGGGACACCCAATAGGTATAGTCTTTATACTGTTGGTATGTTGATAATTTAGTTTTTTCACTTCTAAGGTTTTGAAAAGAAATTTATAATTTTATATAAATGAAACCCAAAAATCAAAACATGAAAACCAGGATAGCCTGCCATAATTGTTTATCATAAGTTCCAACCCATTTCGTGGAAATGACAAACTTGTTCAATTCCCATCCAAACAATTTTAAGTTCCTCTTCAACGCTATCCTATCCATTTTACATAATGCATTTTTCATGAAAATTCTTACGATTCAGTGTGACGCGAAAACTGTAAAGTTCGCGTTATTTTTAGCGAAGGCTCTCAGATTTTCCTTATTGCTCGGTAAGCACAGATACATCACTTTTATTCCGGGATTTTAGTTTTGAAAGGCAATTAGTAATTTTAAATAGGTATATTTATGGAACCCTCAGGTTTTGAGAAACTTAGAACGAAGTAAAATCAATGAAGAAATTATGGCTTTAGAAATTTAATCCATTAATTCAATCAATTTGAGTTTGAGTTTGGAGTTAAAACAGATAAATGGCTCATTTCAATAACATTTTTTCCAAATCGTCATACCACCAGAAAATCAGATAAAACTTGAACACGACTTTTCAATCAAAATTTTTCAATCAAAAGAGGATTTCAGTATTTTGCACGATAAGGTTCTTTCCAAAATATTTTTTCACGTTTTTTGTATGAGGATGCATCAGATCGAAATTGCTTAATTATTTGCGAACTCTTTATGTTCATGTTTATACTTTCGTTTATCGTGCTTCACAGATGTTGTGAATATTTTTTAAATATCTGGATATATAGTGTATCTAATGTCAATGTGATGACCTTGAATTGTATTACATATTTTATGCAGGTTAATTTTAATCCACTATATTAATATGAATTACATTTGAAAAGCATTATTTCACAATATTCGAATTTATAAAAAAAATTTATGCACTTCATTGGGTGGCTTTTTCCTTCAAAGGGATTAAAAATATGGGTCATCTCATTAACAATAGTTACACTATACTTGGAAATTGAATTCACGGTGTGGACCCCTACTTTGTGGAATAACTCATATTAATTATTGATTTTTTGAAATAAAACTAACTGTTTCTAAAGAATCCCACTTAAATGAAAAAATAAATATAAAAATTCTAAATTGTTTTGCTAATTATTTCGATATTTGAAATATCATTGCCAGAATGACAGAAGTTACATTTGATGTGATGCCTACTTGATGTTTGCTTAGACCAAAATAGTAACCTAGTAATCTTGTAACTGACTTAATATTATATAATATGAATAAAAAAATGTTTATGCTGAAAGTTGAAAATAATCCAAGAAATTGAACCTTAATCTCTTTGTGAATGGACGAGAATGTGGAATGACAGATTATATGTCATACGCAAGTAGAGACGAGGTACCCTATAACGATACCAAAGTATACCTGGTACATGCAAGAAAAAATCGCCTATTATTTTTGTCAGTTGTAGGAAAGCACACGCACATACAAAGTATATTCGTTGGTTAGTACTAATGTTTGTTGGATTAGTAGTCGGGTAGAGTTCTGTCCTCTAGTGGAGTCAGTTCTGTGATGCAGTAACTCGAATGTCCAACAGTCTTAGTCTTGACAATTGGTTAAGTGTATTTTGTTCATGATTCTCTTCAGCTGACTGCAATGTTGAAATAGTTGGCTTCGTTTTTTTTTAAATTCGTTCATTTATACATGATCGTGGTAATGGTTCATGTCTATAAGGCTTGTTTGCAGGGAAAAAAAAATAATAATATGAATCTTATACTAGCTGACAAACAAATGATAACAAGTAAAAGATAATGGATGAAAAACTAAACTATAATTGGAAAATGATAGAATAGAAATTGATACAAATATTATCAGTAATTATTCTCGATACGGTTGGGAATAGCGTGTCCAATTGCTTAGGTAATATATTCATGCAGTTTTACTGGCAGTTATTACTCTTACAGAAGATTGACATTTCATTTCCTGGGGTATAGCATTATAAGGCCAAGGTCCCAGGAACAAAAAACTTCCCTGTCCAGCTGTTTCTTGTCGTTTAATTGTGAGTTTGAATTTGCAGATTGTTGTTTTAATATCGCTTTTTTTAAATATAAGTCTCTAACGTCTAATATTTTCGATTCAGTATATGGTATATATCGGTGCCTAACATAGAGCTGGAATAGGTACCGGTTCAGGTAGTGTCACTCTCAGCAATCATTCAGAGAACTGAAATATTCAAAGAACTGAACCAGAACAAAACATAAGAACTCACAACTAGACTATTTATTGTCTGTTATCAAAAAATCGAAAAGCTTCAAAGTCAAATATTGAGTCATCAAGCCAGTGGCGGCTCGTAGTAAAAAAATGTGTTTTGCAATATTTGAAAAAAAGATTACCTTTGAAGGGGGTTGTCTCCCATCAATTTTATCGTTCTTTCTCCGCTGCGAAGTATTGGATTTCACCCAATAAGCATTGCTCCGCTAACAAAAAGGTAGAACGTGTCGCGGGACACACGGTAGGAACTTTAGTTCCTTTTAAGCAAAAATTATGTAATACATCTGACGTTATAGATAAACAATTTGCATATTCTTTGGTGGTTGAGTAGTAAGCACACCAGACTCTCACGCGGTAGACCCGGGTTCGATTCCCCGCGAGGAATTTTTTTTATTGTTAATTTTATTTTTAAATAATCATTCTGCTTGCATTAATAACGACAACAGGTAGACGTTTGAAATATTTAGCAGAATATTCATTATTATAGATAATGGTATGGTACCCTCCATGAGGGAGTCCGACTGGCAACATCTACTTATAACAGCATCGTATATTCAAAAAAGGAAACCGTAGCATTATACAAATTGGACATTCGTTTACCACAAAATTAGTGGAAACATAAAATTGAATTGTTAAATTTTTAATTTGAAGTTATATTACAGTTTATAGAAATTTTTATTTTCTAGATTTTTTCCTAAGTGGGTCGTAGAAAAAATATGCTGCTCGACTCGTGTGGATTGTCCATATCGCACTTGAACGATTGAGCACTCCGCCTACGGCGTCGTGTTTCATCTTCGTCCTCGTGCGATATGGCCATCATATCCACACTAGTTGCACAAACTACAATTTCTTTCAAAATATGCCCTTTTACATTTAAAAACTACCTGCCAAATGTCAAATCAATTTATCAATCCATTTTAAAGTTATCGAATTAAAACATTCAAGTTTTCAAAATTTCAACACCCTGTATTTCGAAAAGTAGCTAGACCCCTTAATCGCGCAAAAAAATTATGGAAATAATAGTAAAAATTTATCCGAACAAATTCAAGTAGATCACTAGCACTTCGAATAACAGCTTTGCATAGAATTTCAATATAGCATCGGTGGTTCAGTGGTTAGAATGCTCGCATTGCACGCGGGTATGAGCATATTTATTATTATGAATCGCTGCTTCGTAAACGAGAGAGAGACTAAGGAGGTACAAGCACGCAAAAGCAAGGCACATAACGAAGCAATGTAACATAACGCAGCGTAACGTAACGCGTAACGGTCAGATCTTTTGCGTCGCGACCCCTGGTCGCTCAAACATAACCTGGCGTGAAGAACTAAAGTTCCAAAAATTATTTATTTTAGTTAAGTCTAATTGACACTAGTAACTCAAATTCCTTACAAATACAATTATGAAGATGGCTCTTAGAATTTTCGTGTCTATATTTAAATCCAAAGTCAAATGCTCTGAATCCTTGATTCCTATTTCTAAGTGAGTCATAATATTAGTTGATCCTCGTAACGGAAATTCCATACAATTATGAAGATGGCTTTTGGAATTATCAAGCCTTCTGAATTCCAAACTGCAATGCTCTAGATCCTTGACTTCTATTTCCTTCCAAGCTTTATCGCTACCAAAAGGTAAGTAGTGGAAACAAAACGAAGCATTTTTTGTTACATTCTCAAATCCATTCGTTTTTTGAATAAATATCTCAACTAAATTCACGTTTATAACTGTTTCCTCTTTACACGTTTTTTCAATAGTGATATATGATAATGACCTACCTTTTGCTTCTAATTCTTTTGTTCATATTATGAATATTTAAGAAATATCTTTACATCAATTAAATTGTAGACCATCTCCATAGTTCACTGCTTCATATAATAAATGTCAACCATACACAGAAACAGAAACACCCGCTCTCTATTACGTTAAATTCCCTACAACGTAAATCCTTAAGCAATAAATTCGTGAAAAACATAGATGTATCCAACCGTACTATATGCCACGCTGCACTGAAGTTAATGCAGCGAACTATCCTGTTAAAATCACGGCTTAGTTTTAGACCGTCAAGGGAGAGAAGTGTGTAGCGCGGGTGTATTAAAGAGCTAGCAGAGCACGTTCGTATGGCTCAGATATATAAATTATCAACGATCGCGCGAGATAGATTCGTTATTTTACTGGTGGACTACTTACGCATAGCTCACATTTGTTTTGTTATTCTTAGCTGTGACTTGCGCTCGCAATTTTTTATCATTATGACAAAGAGAATGCCTTTCAAAAAATATTATAAATTGGTGATTGATGGAAGGAAATATTTTAGATTTAGATAATGTTTTAGGAGCTCTGCCGCACTTATGTACTAGTTGCCACTGCATCAAGCAGATCATTCGTTTATCCAAATCGTCTTTGTTCATAGTCATAGAGTAATGCTGTTGATACACTTATTATTGTACGTCTAGCCATTATTGAAGAAGGTCTTTTTTTAAGACCCTATGTATTTTTTATCGTGTTTTTCTCTGTGTTCACAAGAAATAGACCACATTAATCAATATCATTCAATTATTACTTCTATAGATTACGTTTAGTTTTGCAAACATTTCAAGTAAAGATACTCAATAAAGTTCCAAAAAGCGAATTTAACTCAAAGCTTCAAGCTATGTTTTCGAACATTTTGTACCGATTTGTATAAAGTTGTGGGTGAGTGTTAGATTGATCATTCTGTACCGACTCTGTACACACACTCTAAATGAGGGTTACCTCGTGTTACGAGCGAACACCCATCATTCACCGAGATAATGTTAGCTTAACTGGAGAAATTCCTTGCACGCCTGTTTCAATTACTCTGTCACTATGCCCCTAAATTATAGAAACCTTAATTGGAAGTTTCCAAAATAATTTATATCGGTCCTCTCAGTCACTATAAAATAAAACAAACTGTTGAAGATGTACTTGAACTGTGTAATGATACGAAAATCCGTTTATTTCAAGTATAAATCAACTTGTAGCTCAGCTTTTCCAAGATTCAATTAATAGATGACTCTCTAAGTAACACTAAGCTTCTTAGTTTTAGTCTAATAAGTTTTGTTGTTCTGGTTATTCATGGGTTGATAGATACATCAACTAAGTCGCTATCTGTTACTATAATTCCAACTTTGTGTATTTCAGAAATTTTCATACCAAAGCACCAGGTCGTTCTTGTTATAGTCTATTTTTATGTATGGGAGAGTGATAAGACCTAATTTCTAATGCAAAAATGTGTACGTTCATTTTAAATATTATTACAGAGTAATTTAATTATTTCCTTAATTTATCATAAATGTACCTGAGCTGATACAAGTTTTCGGTCTTTGATTGGTCTTGTATAACCATAAGCTGTACAGAACTATAGAAAAAGATTTGGATAGGCCAATACCAGAGACAAAATATTTCAATGATAAAATGCTTTTTAAGGCGATCTATTATTGTTTTAAAAGAAGCTATAATTGCAAGAAAGAAAGCATAGTCCTTGTCCGGTGCGTGCTCAAAATGACAACAGTGTAATTGGGCTGTTGATTTTCATCACCAGTGGCGTACGGTTCAAAATCTACCATCAATAATTAAATATATTACGTTTTTTTATTGGATCATGATTGCAGGATGTAATAAGGCGAAGAAAGTGAGAAATGTTTTATTGTCATTCAAAATTTACAAAAATTGTATAGACAAATCGATAAACAAGTTAAAACGTGAAAAAATAACAAAATAAAAGAGTGATATGTGTATATAAATGAATAATGAATTGAAATACCTATATGTATTTATTTATCCAGTTTTAAAATAATACTTAGTACAAGGTACTCTAAACCATAAACAAACATAGGTCACAGCTACTTGTTTGGTGGCTACTGGTGCTTAAAAAAATTGAATTTATTTCATTAGATAATCATTCACGTTTGGATTGAATAGTTCAAACTTCGCAACTTTTTAAACAATATAAATATTCTTACTTTAATATAAATATGAACATGAGCATATGAGCAACTTTACTCAACGATGAGTGCTACAAACTACAAATTTACTTACCTCAGGTATTTTTGTGGAAGAGAAGGTGATGTTTCAAAAACACTGGAGTCTGAACTAAAATATATAACATAAATATAACTGATATTTTCATTTGTTATTCCAATATTATTATATTACAGTTAATACATTATATTATTGATACTTATATTAATATACACATAATAAATAATTTTCACCTATTAGATAAATCATCATCTAGAAATAAAATGCCTTCACAAGGACGTGGTTTGGCACCTCGTCTAATATATCAAGATCCATAGGGCATGTCCACGACAGTTGACATTGACAATACTTTGGTGGTAAAAGAATAAACAATAGACATGATGAAAAATTATCAAACAACAAACAACTATTAACCTATATTATTAAATATGCAAGCTCAACAATTAAAATAACTGTAAAAGTACACTGAAGCAAAACCAACTAAACTCAAACATGATCTATCATTATAAATCAGCATAACCTCACTATTAAGTATCACGTTACCACGTGGTCTGAACGCTTTGTTTATGGTTTTACCACCAGACTAGTTTGTGACGTCACGTGGACATGCTCTATTGGAGCTAACTAAGAGATCTTCAGATTGGAAGTGGTCAGAGCACAATTTTGGAAATTTGGGCAAATGTTGTCCTTGTTTAATTCCAACTAATGAAAACCAATGAGGTTTCTTTCCAGGATCTTGGGAAAACCTGATTAACAAAGATATATTTTTCAGATATGTATTTTGTAAACTAATTTGGCAGTGGTTTATTTGATTAACACCAATAGACACCAAAACCCTTCTTCTACACCTCTGATATTTACAAACACTCATACCACGCCACGCCACTAATAAGATAACCTCACTCACCTATGAAAAGTTAAATTTGGGTTTAAATGTTCCACTTTCTTATACACAACACAAGAATTCACCATGATTGGCCAAACAAAGTTGAATTTCCACAATAAGTACTAAAAAAACATCTTATAACAGTAAAGTAAGCACTAAAAGAGCTATATCACTTCGGCAACATAGCAAAACTACGCGTATACTATTAGTCATTCAATAGAGTACTAAAACATATGGGGTGTTGCCAAAGCGCTGTTTTGTACTTATTGTTCGTTTTTAATTTAGGAATATTTGCAAAGTTTAGTGATTATTTAGTAATGTAAGGATCAATTAATTCAAAATTGAATGGTCTATGGAAGTTTTTATTCAATATATGCATTATAAAAGCAGTGTTCTCCAGTTCTTTAAATACACCTAAATTATTTCGAAATACTTTCTCGAAATTATGGAGATCTGTCAACGACGCAATCTGGAGGGAGAGAGATAAAATTGAAAGATAGAATGATGATTGATCGCCTCAAAATGTAAACAATGTGGTCTCCTTTATATTGTAAGTCTATGGATAGGCCAAACGCACTGTGCATTAAATATTACATAGCCATATCATAAGATTATTTTTAATAAGTACCTATTTGCCAATGAAGCCTTCATTTGAATTCCAAGAATCTCTTGCAGTAATTGAGTGATGAGTAGATGAATACATTCCCAACAAATTTCACCAAAAATGTTATTGTAAGTCTTTCCATTTAGTGAGGAAGTTCAAGTTGTGTATTTTCAACAGTTCGCTGAAAGTCGTTTAGCTGCAACTTGTAAGGTGCAGTGTGCAGTGTGCAGTCTTTTGTGAATTCTAGTGTGATTATGTAAAATTTGGAATGGCCGCGTAAACGCCGAAAAGTCGGTTCATCAACATTTATATTCAATTATTTCAAGTCATTTGAAGACAATCGTTTATGTAAAAGTGTTGATGAAACAGTGGAATTAGTTAGTAGTACGCTTGGTGTTGAGAAATCTACGATTTACAAGTTACTAAAGAAGAGAAATGTGGCGAGTTCTTAACAGCACAAAAAGCTCCAGAAAAACCAAGATTTCAAATAGAAAATCATTTGAAATAAACAATTCCAGGGAAAGCATGCGTTCTTCTTTGGAAAAGAATTTCCCACAGTAAACAAATTTTTTGCCACGGTTCGAGATGATAAGTATTACCCTGAAATGAATCAAAGCACAGTATGGGAACTTTCAATTAATTATCGCTGGAAAAAACACTCCAGAAAGTTTATTTTAATAAAAATAAGCCATATTCTTGTATCAAGAAAAAATCACCTTAGGACTATAAAAGAAATGAGAAACCAAAGAAAAAATTTATTCTATTTAGACATATATCACCTAAATTGTGGCAAGATAAAATTGTTACAAGTCAAAAAAGGCTTTTTTGAATATTTTATCTACTGGCTTAAGCTCTCCATCAGGTTAAACGGTTTTGTTAATGGTTTATTGACTTTTGAATCTAATCGTACCGGTGTTTACCATGAGGACATGAATGTTGATGTATTTAGAGAATGCTTCTAACAAAGGATAGATCTTCTTCATCAGAACTGTATAATAGAAATGGATAATGCAAGTTATCACTCGAAACTCTTAGAAAAATTTGCCCACAACCAATTGGTGGAAAAAATATTTACAAAATTGGCTCAAGTCAATGAATATTAATTTCCATCCCGGTTCTGTGAGAAGAGAACTGTATTCTTCGTGTTCCATTTATAAAGAGAAATTTAAAAAATATGAAATTGATAAAATTGCAAAAAATCTTGGAATGACGGTGGTTAGATCATCACCATATCATTGCGAACTGAGCCCGATTAAACTGTTATGGGCACAAATAAAGAGAAAAATTTTCAAGAAGAAATAATTTTTTGTGAATGACAGATGTTGAACAGTTGTTTTTGGGGGCTATAAATAATGTGAAGCCTGAAAACTATGGAAAGGTAGTAAATCGTACGATTAAATATGAGAAGAATAAATGTGGAAGTTGGACAATATTATTGTAAATATTGTTCTGATTTGAATTTTTAAGAAGTAGCTCTACTCATACTGGTGAGTTTTTATATTGAAATTATTATTCATGAATGTAAAGTTGTTTGAAAGTTAAAGTTTCAGCCCTTATACCTTCATAACCAGTATGCACTTTTTTACCATCAGCTGTTTAGAAGCTATAAGCAGGTTAATTAGGTGAAAGTATGAGAGTACACCCGATGTATTAATTATATTTATACAAATGTTGTTCCATACGAAAATACTCGAGATATAACTATTTTAACTGTATAAGAAAAGAAGTGATACGCCAATAAATTACGAATGCCTCATTATTTTAATACTCTTATTCATAAAAATAGTCTGTAACGGTACCACTCACAATCATTAACTTACAGTATAAAACTGAAACATAAAGTAAGTAGTCTATACATTGTTAAAAAAATTTCAGAGCTGAAATGTAGAAAATTTTGATGAGCGGTGAAAATCAAGGAATTTTGTGTTTAATAATAAAAAAACGTGATGACAGAAGTTAGGAGAATTAGGTGACTAAAATGATGAACGATAAAAAAGTCTAAGTTCACTAGGGCATGTAATTAAAAATTACTAGACTATAGGGGGAAGAATGGAGTTTGCATAGAAATAAAATAACGTGTCAGGGGTTGACTTGGGCTCATTCATCACATTTTTCTTCATGTCAAATATTTCATACAAGTAGGGATAGTAGAGTGTCCACACTGGGCTGTACTACGCAGGCGAATCTTCGGAAGTCCCTGTTATGGCCCCTGGAGACACAAGCAGATAACCACTGCGAAAGGTTGTGGCCTTTATTGAAGGGCTCGGCTTCATGGATGTCTAGGTAGCAGGAATGGCACAATGGGCCCGTCAGCGTATTGGCATTGTTTACTATGCTGTAACGCATAAATGCTGTTGCAACGCGGTAAAGAATGACTGGACCAATGCTCTCTCTACCCAGACATATCTTACCACGACTCAGCACAGGCAGGTGTTCAGACGTAGTAACTATTGTATTATTGATACGCTGCCATTCTTGAGACATTGTTTACCGCGTTCCAGCTCAACATAGATGAAAATTGTTTAAATATTAGTTTTGGTGAAAAATGTCATTCTTGATAAAGTTTTGCTTGTTCTGAAACCCCATAAATTGGAATAAAATTCAAGATTTTCAAAACCAGTTTCATTTTATGGCCAGTTTTATAAAAACTGTATGAATTTTTGCACTAAGTTCGGAAATAATGTATTAATCTAGTGAGCGACGTTTACGATGTACCAAGTAACTGTCAACTATTTGTAATTATTTCTTTTATTGTTTTTTAAGTTTGATTTCGAACAAGAAATGTTGATTGCACTGCTTTAGTGATGAATGCATTGTAATGCACACTAGGTTATTCAAGAAGGGGAAGGGAATATAATCATTGGATTAGCCGTTACCCTTCTTAAATCACTTGATATGCGTGTTACAAAGTATTGGATATTTTTCAAAAATGGGAAGGGTGAATGCATCCAATAGTTTGTAACGCGCATATCAAGTTAATCAAGAGGGGGAAGGGTAATTCCAATGATTATATTCCCTTCCCCTCCTTGAATAACCTAGTGTGCATTACAATGCATTCATCACCAATGCAACATTTCTTGTGGATTTTGCATTTAATGTAGTTTTTTGTATTTTAGTGTGGTTTTATAAATTATTTTTGGCGATAGTATATTATTGTAATTTTTATGAACGCGAACTGCAAAATCGCGAAAGAAAGCAAATTTCAACGTGGTTGAGACTGCAACGCGATAAACAATGTCTCGAGAATGGCAGCGTATCAATAATACAATAGTTAATACGTCTGAACACCTGCCTGTGCTGAGTCGTGGTAAGATATGTCTGGGTAGAGAGAGCATTGGTTCAGTCATTCTTTACCGCGTTGCAAAAGCATGTATGCGTTACAGCATAGTAAACAATGCCAATACGCGGCTTGTCAGTGGCCTCAGTGCCGGAACCTTGGGTTGAGTTTGTCCATGACAAGGCTCGCCTACACATTTAGTAGTAGTAGTAGTGGGGATATCAATCTGTATCAATCTGGTGAAATGTAGGTGTATACCTACTGCAATTGAAACAATTAGTTTTTGGGATCTTGACGATTTTAAAATGTTTCAACCATATGTACCTCCAGATTTTTTTCAAGACCAGATGGAACTGATCTATCAAGACTTCCGAAACTTTCTCAATAATTGAAAAAGTTTTCTCATACCCAAATGCTACGACCCCGATACTCTTCTTCCACTTGTAAAATTTTTTTGAAGGAAATAGGGTAGTCTTGACGGCTATGATATATTGGACCTTTTCCACTTTTCCACACCAATTAGACAATTGGGTATTTTCATGTTTTTTAGAAAATAGAAAAAATGGTAGTTAATGTACCTTTAAATGTTATAGTATCTTCAAAAAAATTTGAAAAAAATTATTTTCAACAAAAAAAGCCATTTGAAATTCGAACGCTAGAAATTCGCGCCAAAACGGGATTTCCCAAGGTTATGGCGGTCTGACGTCACGCCGCATATGAACAGTGCAGCGCAGCTGGCAGCAGTATTGTGTTATACCGGATTCGTGCGTGTTGTAATTTTATTTACGTGGTTATAAACGTAGTAACAATAATTTAGTGACTAAAATTTTAAGTTTTTGAATAAAAACATAAGTGAATGGTTATGTACGGGTCTCAGAATAAGTGGTGTTTTGTGCCCCGTTGTACAAGCACTTCTAAAAGTACACCAAACAAAACATTTGTTTGTGTGCCTCAATAGTATGAGCGTAAAAAAAGGTGGTTTAAAGCAGCAACACGTGATATGCCCAAATCCAAGAGTGAATTTTTTTGTTGTGAAGACCACTTTAAAGTAAGTTATAGGTAAATTACGTTAGGTTATGTTATCATTAATAAAATGTTTATTTAGCTGGAAGAAGACATGGAAAATTATGTACGTTTTAAATTAATGGGTGGAAAAATAATAATGAAACGGGATGTTGTTCCACATATTTTTGTGTTAAGTGCATTATTGTTTAGAAATTTTTTAGAAGATTCTTAAAAGTTATTAAAACATGTATTCAATTATACAACTTGAAAAAACATACTTAACAATTTACCAACAATATTGATATTATAAGTAAACAAAATATCCATATATTTTTGTTAGTATTGACTAACATCTTTATTCTTGGAATCTGACAAACCAAATGTTCATTGTCAATGCTAAAGGTTGTGAGGTAGATTTCAACCTAATATGAGGCAAGTGTAAGTATTATAATAATTAGTTTATTTAGCAATTCCTCAAACGTTTTTTTAAACAGCTTTGTTTTTATTTATCAGGGACGTTTACATGTATAATAAAAAGGCAATAATTATTCTTCACATTAAATACTTACATTGCTGCTTTTGCACCTCTCATTTCAGCTGAATTAAAACATTCGTCCCTTTTTATGTAATCCATTACCATAAACATATCCACAGAGGGTAAATTGTTCGTGGAAGCTTTAACAAAGCCTTCGGCGGTCATCCTAACTATTTAACACTAATCAAAAATACTATTTTACTAAGCAAAATAAAAAATTATAAGATTTCGTCACAATTTCACTCCTAAACAAAGCTGAAACAACAAACAACAACGAAAAATCGATATGACGCCAACGAACTGAGACGTATTTATATGCGAAGTGACGTCACGGTCGTTTCGAGTTCAGTTTGAATTTCATCGTTCACCTGCTTTTTTTTTACCTGAAATATTTGGTGCTGGGTGGGTTAATCGATTTTGTACGATTGTAAAACTTATCTAAGGGTTCATCCCTATGATATTAAATAATATTTTATTTGATTTGAAATATATGGAAAATACCTAATTTCCAACATACACTCAGCGGAACAAAAACCGGAGCAGTTAAATATTTTTGAACAAACTTCAAACATTAATGATTTGTGATGTTTTATTATTATAGAATCTTACACACAAACAAAACAACATGTTTAACGTAAAAACAACAAGTTCAAAAATTACACCTTTATAACTGATAAACAATTTGAAAAACCAGGACGAAAACGCATAAATTGGTGTTGTGTAGAAATTACCTTAAATTAATCAAAACAGACACGACTTGCTAGCAAAAACTGGGAAGCCGCATTCGTAATAACAGTCTTGAATTACTGCCTTGGCATGCCTGAAATCAAGTGGCGATTGTCCGCTCGTGGAATAAGTTCCCATTTTTTTAAAAGAGCTTGTCGCTACTTATTTGAAGTTAAAGGAGCAGGAACACGACTTCGGATCCTTCGCCCAAGCATGAAACATGTTATATCGGACTCACCGCTGGCTACTCTATAAGAGCCATAACTGAGCTCTCAGGGTATCTTGTAGGTACATTCTGCAAAAAGCTAATGCCAGTCAGTCAGTCACTGTGACTCGTTTCATGAGGCACTCGTTTCATAAGGCACTCGTTCCCCGTGACTAAAAAAAGGTTTTTGACACTTGGTACTTAATATACTATTACATCAATCAGTGCTACTTTATAAGGCTTCTGTATTTTATCTTGGTGTATTTTTTAAAGCAGTTGTTGTCTATCTATGAAAAAGCAATGTTTTTATGTAGATTCAGTTTAATCCAATGAATTTATTCAGTTAACTGACAAAAGAACCAGCTAACAAGGCGATTACTTAAATGAACCCTTATAAATTATTACCCAATAAACAGTATGTGTTTTGGCCAATTCTTTGATATTTTTCATGGAAAAAATAAACGAACTCGAGCATTATAAATAAAACATCCGGTTGCTGAAGATAGCCCAATAAACACACAAACGTGTAATATACGTTTATATGTGGTAGCAGACGTTGATTAAGCGTTACGGTTGATTTTCGCAACGTTACTTTCGAAACAATTATACAACCAAACGTTAATTCTACCTATAATTAACGTATATGACTCAACTCATCACTATTCACTACCGTTATGAAACGTGTCTACATCGTGCTTTCTCGACGTATATTCAATCAAAAGTAAAAAACATTATATAAACGTTGAATATAACGTTACTCAATAACTTGAAACTCAAAGAAACCTATATTCTACGTTTAAATAACTACGTTTATTAAACTTATTGGAAATTACGGTATTTATCCGTTGAATGAAGAACTTAGTAACAACTACATCCTTCGCGTTACCTTAAGACAACGTTTCTGATTGATTTTAATTCAATGTTGTCAACTACCTTACTTCACTCTCATTATGAAACGTGTCCTCATCGTGCTTTCTCAACGTATATTAAATCAGAAATGAGAACCATCACATAAACTTGAATTTAACACTACTCAGTAACTCGAAGCTTTGAGCAACCTATATTCTACGTTTAAATAACTCTTCTTTTCTACGTTCATTAAACTTTACAAGAATTACCTTATTGATCCATTGAATGAAGAACTTAATACCAATTAAATCATTAACTCCACCTTAATACAACGTTACATATTACTTATTATTCAACGTTGTTGACTACCATTCTCCACTACCATCACGAAACGTGTCCTCATCGTGTTTTCTCAACGTATATTCAATCAGTAGTTAGAAACATCACATAATAAACGTTGAATATAATACTACTCAATAACTCTAAGCTTTGAGCAACCTATATTCTACGTTTCATTAACTCTTTGTTTCTACGTTTATCAATCTTCATGAAAATAACGTTTATAATCCGTTGAACGAAGAACTTAAAAATAACTACATCATTGATGTTGCTTTGAGACAACGTTTCTAATTGCATATTATTCAACGTTGTAGACTACCACTCTGCTCTACCATTGTGAAACGTGTTCTCATCGTACTTTCTCAACGTGTATTCAACCAAAAGTGTCAAACAGTACATAAACGTTGATCAATGTTTTCAATGTTTTTACCTCAACGTTTTTTATACGTTAATAATACCTACATAATTTATAAAATTCATGTTTCCTTTGCTTTTTACTCAATAATTAATGAAAGGAATATGTAATGTTATTGTTAACCAACCTTGTGTAAATACTAACTTCTTCGTCACATCTAAAGACAATTTATTTTGATAAAAGTATTGAAAGTACATATTAGACATTACGTTGAATAGATAACGTTTCCGCAACTTGATTGCCAAGTGTATTGCGTTGCATCGAATATAATGATTAAAAAAATCCACAATAACCAATATTTTATATCTATACCTCATTTTCTTGTCCTCATTGGTCGAGTTATTTATTGTTTAAAATATGAGACCTATGATTATAACTATACAGCATTCCTGTATCAGTCATTCATCGAGGGAATTTTTGCATATTCCTCATATATATGTAATTTATCACTCTTTGGCAACGCTGCACGGTCAGTATGGTCTGTTGAAACGCCACTCGCCATAGTCGCCATTTTGCATTTGTTGAAGATTGTGTCTGCACGTGTTTGTTCGACTGTTAATAATTTGGTAAGTACCTTGTGATGTGTTAATACACTGTAGAATATTAATTAATTTTTGCAGTTGACGTGAAAAAGGAATTTGGTGCGGCACCTGACGTACAGATATCCGATGCTACGAAAGATTAACTAAAATTCGCGAAGAAAGGGATGAATGACGCCCATAAATCCAAACAACGAAGAAATCCTTGAATCTCACTTTTAATTATAAATAATTTTTAGCAAGTGATTTTTAAGTTTAAAGGACTTTTGATTTAGTTTGTTTTTATAAATTTTGTATAGATATTATTTTTATGCTTGTTTTAGTATTATATTTTTTCAAAAATATAAACATTTGTTTCCATTTTCAGGGCTTGTATAAAAACCAGGAACAACGAAGAAATATACATCGGGACGAAAATCGAAAAAAGGCCTTTTCGATTATTTTTCAAAAGCTATCTAATGACGCCAAACTCGATTAACCTAACACTTCTCCTGGGTGTAGGGCAGGAGCAACTTTTAATTGTTCCCCCACTTTTTTTTACAGATTAGGATTCTCCAGAGAAAAAAAATTACTTTGATTTCACGTACTATATAATCGATTCCCCTTCTTAAGGAAGACGAAATCAAGTTTTAAACTTGATTTAAGTCCAATTATTGTGATACATCAAATTTTGTCTCTAATTTTGGAATAATAATACATTTTGCATCGATTATTGTACAGTATACCTACATGTTTTCAACGAATATAGTATTGTTTTGTTTTTAACTAGTTTCAGATGCTTAAACAACTGAACCGAACAATAACCGATTTGAAATTCATTATTGTATCAAAATTGCAGACAATACCTACGTATTTTGTACCGAAGAAACCTAGTATGCCGAAAAAATAGATCTAATCAAGTTTTTAAATTTATCCCTCTTTTTTCTAGGGGTAGGAAGTTGCCCGCTCCCCCATCCTCTGGAGGTATAGAAGGTGGGTAGAGTTTGGTGTCATTTGTGAGCTTTTGAAAAATGATTGAAAAGTAACTTTTCGATTTTAGTTCCGGTTTTCATTTCTTATGATATTTCACCGTTTCAAGACTTCGTACTAACCCTGTATGGTATTCATTCTGAAACAACGGTGTTATTCCAATATTTTTCATGGTCCCCACAAATCGGACATCAACGTTGAAAATTCGTATTTCTGCAACGTTACATGGAAACCAAAAGAAATCTTTATAGTGACGTAGAATCTCATTGGATAAATAACGTTGAAAACCCGTGGTTTGGTAGAGTTACGTTGAAACCAAACTATAACGTTATATTTCAGTAGAGTTCACATTATAACAAGTATGTTTTCAACGTAAAAACAAATTTAACATCAACGTTATATATTCGTATATCTGTAACGTTACATCGAAACCAAAAAATATCGTTAAATTGAAGTAGAATTTTATTGAATAAATAACGTTGAAAAACCGTGAATAAATCGAGTTACGTTGAAACCCAACTACAACGTTATATTTCAGTAGAGATTATATTATCAGGGGTATATTTGCAACGAGGGAATAACATTGAATTAACGTAATCAAGTAACGTTACCGTAAAACCAGAATGAAACGTATTTCCTAACGACATTTTGCCGTTTTTTCAACGATGAATGCTGGTGGCGTTACTTGAAAAATTCAACGTTTTTTTCGCGTATCTGTGTTTATTGGGAGTGCTCTGTTGGGAACAGTTTATATAAAGAAAGAGGACATAGCAAATGAATAATAATAAGTATATTACGGCCAAAAACCCAATGTTCAGATTTACGTTTAGAGATCAAATGTTGTTTTAGATGCATGGCATACATTGAGCTGTTGTTTATATTTCGGAAAATGGTATCAATGATACTGCCATGTAAAATCTGACGTTCCTAACTCATTGTTTGACATTTTTAGCGTATATATTTTCATATTTTTTTGACGTGATGTATTATTTACAATTTAAAAATATTGGACGCAAATTTCATTCGACTAATACAATACTCTGAGAATATTGTTTGGTATTTAATCTAATTTCCATCAAACCAGAAAATCTACATTGGAAACAATTTTTTAATGAATTAGTACATAATCACAGAGAAAAAATTTGGACTGAGCGCAGTCCTATAAATTAGAATAGGTAGTGAATAACTGCGAGTTCTTTCACTCAAGTGACACGTTTACTTGTATACTTTTCATTTGACCCTTTTAGCTGGCAGCGCATTTACACGTAAGTACCTTTTTCTTACAACGATTACATCCGCCCTTGGAAATCTTTTAATTTTATTTGAGAAAACTCTAAAAGCCTACAATTCTCTCATACGTTTCATGTTGCTAATGTTGTGTAAGTGCTTACAAATTGCACACTGACTTTTCGTATAAAACTTTATTATTTTTCAATGAAATTTCTTATTGCTTTGATTCAAAGTATTTTCTTATTCATTTTTTTTATGGGGTTTCTATAAAAAAATTAAAAAGTGCAGAAAGCAAGCGCGCGCTTTGAATGTCACGCATCTCTCCAGTATGACGTCAAATAGCCTACGATTTTGCCATCACAGGTTTATTCGCTTTGTAGGCCAAGCAAATAAACGTACTTTTAGTATTTTTCATATAATCTGCAATTGCGATGATAGGAACTATTGCCTGGAGTCTTCTCATGGCAGATATAATGTGCATATAATGTGCATATGAAGTGCATATGAAGAACTTGACCATAACGATTAAGATTGAAAACTGACAAAGATGAATTTTCAAAAGAATTACTCCTGTTTTTCCGAATTTCTTCAGTCTCTGAATTATCCGATCATGTCCCTCTCAATTTGTGCGTATTTAAATGTCTAATTATACCATTGGAATTGCTCCAGTACTTTGAATAAAAAAAATGAAAAACATTTTTGCGTGTCCAAAACATATAAAAATAATTCTTTTTCTCTTATTCTTTTGGGAATCAAACCACAATATTGTTTTTTATTTTTTATTAAACATCCAGACCATTGAAAGTCCGAATAAGGGAACATAAAAAATACATCAAAGATAGGGAGTTCTTTAAGTCAGGTATTTGTAAACATGCTTGGGAAGAGGGGCATAACATTCAATGGGATTCGACAAAAATAATATTGAAAGAGCCCAATAATAA
>CAJUYG010000871.1:19519-55294 GCA_910591675.1 Galerucella calmariensis | reverse complement strand
GGCTATCTAAAAGACATTAAACTAAAATCAAAAATTTAGAAAAACTGATACTTATAATTATTTATACCTGAAATTGTAAAATTGTTACTATTACTATAAAATTGTATTGTCTCCCCCGCTAATAACTCATAGAAGTTGATGCGGGGTAAATAAATGTTTTTTTGAAATAAAAAAAAAAAAAAATCCTTCAACTCAAATTGCCTCAATTTATAACTTTTTGAATTGTAAGTGAAGCGAGAATTTTGCGGTTATTCCTCTTTACTTATTTTCATCTCTTAATTCAGGCCTACCATTAATGATTTCACGTGGCACATTAATCCATGTCAATGGTCATTAATAATTATTTATATGAAACGTTACTAATTGAAATCAATGTATGCCAAGCATTAATATTACGTCCTGGTACATTAAGTGATAATTTAGAAGCATTGCGGTGATAATTTCGAACATTGGAGCAAAGTTAATGCAAAAAATAATTGGGTTAATGTTTATTATAACTGTTTATATATTAAGAAACATAATATGGTGCAAAAATATAGTTTTTCTACTACTAGCTGTGAAGTTGACAATAATTGCTTCTTCTAGCCAACTGAGGAGTTAAATTTCTCTGTTAGTGGTGAATAATCTATTCTAGTATCAACCTAGGTCAATAATGAACAAATTCAAATATTTTAAGAATTCAGGGATAGTAGTTCAACAAAAACTTGTGCTACATAATATTGTGTACCCAGGAGATTTTGTTTAACATATTTTTGCTGCTTGAAATTACCTATCAAGATAAAAATTTTGGAATAAAAATGCCATCAGTTTAAAATTCGCGCTCAACCAAAAATGACTGATGACATAACGAGTACGTTCATAATATATCGAAATCTGATAGTGTACTTGTCAGTCAGACGACGGTGTGAACGTTTCTCGTGGAGCGTTTGTGAATTATTTTTAATTTTTGTCTTAAATTTGGCTAGTAGTGTAAAAAATTTTATATACACCATGGTGGTGAAGATATTTATAAACCTCGTACCTTATTCCGCTCCGGACAAAGCCCCTCGCGAAATAATCTTGGTGCTCGGTCAATAGTCTTCACAACCTTGGTGTAGAATATATACTATTTCCGCTATTAGCATTGGAATAAATACTTTTTCAATGATCTTTTATGAAAAGAAAATTATGGTCATGAATGATAAAAGATCTCATAACGTTAACATTCGCTCATGGAGACGAAAATTATCTCACTAATTGTACTGCTGTCGTGATTTCGCTATGTATTTTGATTCAGATGCTCCAAATACTCCACCAGAGATGAGAAATCAAGCAGAGCAAACATCTGTTGACTTGTGCTTGCAGATAATAAAAATATATACAGGGTGAATCACGACCAACGGGATGGAGGCTTATAGCGAAACGGTGAGAGTTTTGAAATGTTTTTCACTTTATTGGAACATCCTGTATATTTCAAAATAATTTTAAAATGTAGCCTATATGAATGTACAAACCAATAAAGTGTGGCGTATCAAAGTTATACTTTTTCTTATGGGACACTCTATATTTTATTGCATTTTCTGATTGCTCCTGAAAAATAAAGTCATAATGGTTCCCTATACCTAAATACAGAGGGTTCCGACTTATGGTGACTTTTTAAAAATGTGAACATTTCAAAAAAAATTTATAACTTATTGATATAATAAATTCTAGCAAATTTTCTCTTACGGCTCATAGTTGGAAATTTGTTGAATGTATTTCACGATTGAGTACTAAATATCTATTCACAGGGTGTTCAGAATTTTCAGTTTCATTATTAGATCCTTCAATGGGTAATATCGAGCTTATTTGGAATGGAACACCCTGTATTTTGATAATTCACCATATTTAAAAAAATGTCTTCTTTCGAATGGTATAAGGGTGTCCTATACCTAGGTATTATACTTTTCGTGCAATTTACAATTTTCTTAAATCGTATGGAAAATCGAGTTTAAAACAAAAAATTCATACAAATCTAGTCGGTACCTAACTTAATGACATGTCATTTCATGACATTTCTCTGTTAAACGAAAGAGTCGATATGATACTTTGCATTGGGGGATGTTCAAAAAATTGTCTTCTAGCATCTAGAGTTTATGCTCAAGAGTACCCTCATCGAATTCACCCAAAGAAGGAAGTTTTCGAAATACTGTTCAATAGATTTCGTGATACTGGTAGCGTTGCATACGAGAAGATAACCAAAACTTAACCAGTTACTGATGTCGGTTATGGAAAATCCTAATACCAGTACTAGAAATATTTCAAGTAAACTAGAAATAAGTCAGATGAGTATGTGTAGAATACTCAAGAAAAATCGCTACCATCCGTATCATATCCAACTACACCAGCAGATGACACAACGTTGATAAACGTTTAAATATTTGCTTATCGACTATGGATGAAGTTGGAGAAGATCCTGATTTTTTCAATAATGTCTTGTTTACTGACGTATCAACTTTCCACAATAATGGTTTAGTGAATAGACATAATTTTCATTATTACGATACAGCAAACAAACATTTATTCCGCACTGTTGATCGCCAACACCGATGAAGTGTAAACTTTTTGGGAGGTATTGTGGGCGAGTATATTATGGGCCCTTTTTTTGACGAACACCTGGATGGTAGAAATTTTTTGAGTTTTTTGAAAAAAAAGACTTCTGGATCCTGAGAGAGGCGGTCCTTATAATTGGCCAGCTAGGTCACCAGAATTGAACAAGATGGATTTTATCGAATGGGGTTATATTAAAAATATTGTGTATTCTACACCCCCTACTACTTCAGACGATATAAAATTGAGAATTTCGAACGCTTTCGCGACCATAGCACCCGATATTTTAAATAATGTAGGTAAATCGTTGGAAGCTACAATCACGTGTTGCATTGCACAATATGGCAAGCATTTCGAACATCTGTTATAGTAATTTTTCATTTTTTGCTTTGAATAATTTGTTCTTTGTCTTGTAGTATTTATGCATTTGCTTTATTAAAAATGTGTTTTTGTTTTATTAGGTACTCAAATACTTATCGTTAAAAAATGAGCTAGTGTACCTCAGCAACTACAAGTGTGCATATTTATTGGCAACTTCACTGTTTTTTTCACAGATCATCAGTTTAAAATTCAAAGATAATTGCATATGTCTTAAAATAGATTAACCACACAATTTAAGAAAATTGTAAATTGCACGAAAAGTATAATACCTAGGTATGGGACACCCTCATACTATTCGAAAGAGAACATTACCAATAAATAATGATATTGATATCAGTAAATATCCCAAGCTCATTTTTCTTTTAAAACGGATTCCAGTGGTTTTAAATGTAAGAAGTCTAAAACCTGAATGACGACGACGATTCAAAATATTTTCTGACTAAAGAAACGTAATCATGTATTATTTCAACAAATACTTCATGCTACAAATGAATCTAGGTCCTTTTAATTTTTGGAATTTCTGGCGCTTGTCGCTGCCACTAATTAGAAGCTTTGACAGTAAATAATATCCAAGATTGAAATACCTAACACAAAGACAAAGGTATTACGTTCGTTCCATATATTAATGTATTTTTTCAATAAAATTCCTAAAAAATACATGGACCTTCATCGACTAAATATGGATCAAATCAATTCATGATTCTTTAATAACTATTAGAATGGAAAGTGCTTTAGACAATTTGACGCTATCAACAAATTAAGTGAAAATCTTATAGAAATAGCTCAGTATTCAAATCTGCCTTTTCTTCAGGAATTCCTTCTTCAACTAAAACGCCACAAGTCTAGTAACGTTGCGGAAGGATATACAGACAAATCAAGTAGCTATGAAAATCAAACAGAGACCAGGATTTTACAGTCTGTACAAAATGCAACAATAGCTACATGATTTCTTAATAATTTCTTTTCATATTATTTTATTCAGTATTATAGGTAGAAGTAAAATTCATTAAAATGTTATATAATGAAATATATTGAAAAATAAACTTTAATCTGAATACAAATTTTCTCCATCTTCACTGCTGCTTGTGCTGCTATCGTCATTTGAATTAATAATCATTAAATTTACCTCTGTTTAAACATCTGTGAATGTTGATAACTGGTTTTTTGTTAGGCGATAACATTTTTTCAGAAACAACACAAACATTATTCAGACAAGGCCAAACCCAAGCAGCAATTAAAGTAACTGTTACGTAATAAATCCTTTACAAGTTACTATCAACGTTATTGTTACCGTTGGCGCGACGTACTTAAACCGTATATGTTACGTAATGATTCCCTAAGTGGGGAATAACAAAAACGTAACCTTAATGTTATTGTTACTTACGCCGTTACCACATTGTTACTTAACTAATACGTAACGACGTAGTTATAAATACGTTACACAAAGTTAGACTAACTTGACACAACATTTAGTGCTTCATTTTTCTGGTCTTCTTTCTAATTCTTACTAATATTAAGATATAATTATGCGCCGCTGAAAAACTGCAAATAAGTGAAAAAAACTTAAATAAACATCGATTTAAAAAACACTAGAGAACAATTTTTCTGAATGAAAATAAAACCAATATGTTCATTTCAGACTAAAACGTTTATATTCAAAAAAAATTTCTACAATTTGCCCAAACAATGTTTTAATTCATAAATTTGTCATGGGAAGTTATTGATCTGAAAAATTTTATTCATTAAATATGGCCACCTTTACCATTTCAAACTATGCAGTCAAATATACTTTGAAAGTCGACGTTCAGGTTTTCCTAACTTCAAAGTAAGTAACAACGACTAAAATCAATGCCCTCAAAGTAACCGTTCCTAAGGTTCCTTTAATGGTAAACAGTGACTGTTAATACACTGAAGCGATCTTTTTAATTGTATAAGTGGTTTTATATATAATACAAATTTAAGCAAAGTAGATTATTGGCAAAAAATAACAGATATATTCGAAAATAAAAATAATCTTTATTCAAATATAAAAACATAAAATTTTTGTATTTTAAGTGATTGATTTTCCTTATTGATACGGGTGTCAGATTTCGGATTTGCAGCGACAACCAGAGAGCCATAACAAGTTCGAGCCGGTCGAGCCGACCTCCTAAAGCTAGGTCCTCATGATTGCGAATTATTTTTGGAGGAATCGTTTCCCATTGGTGGTAGAGGTGAGATTTGACACCAACATTCCTAAATGGCGAATAGTATAGTTCGCTTTTCTCAATTTCGCGTGTATGAGGAGTTGAGGACTTAGCTTAACTAACGAGGAACATAAAAAAATGGGGTTGGAGGGTTGTGGTTACGCTGGTTGTGTGCCGTATCCTGTTTGGTTCAAAGATAATAATATTATATTATTTAGTATTTTCTAATTTGCTGATAGTAACCTTCTTCGGAGTTTCAAGTAGAGTTCGACAGTCTCTTGGCAAGTTAAAGCCTTGATGATTTAATAAAACTGAGGGTTCATTAATTGCATCATGCGTAATTTTATATTTGAGGCACCATTTTTGTGAATTTTCACAAAATTTAAGTTCATTGGATAGTTTTTTTTCAAATCTTTCCGTTACCCTTAAATCTTCAACTTCATATTCTGGCCTATTATATTAAAAAAATTCTTCAGTACTTTGCGTATTATTATCTAATTCAATAGAACTATTCAATGTACGAGTACCTAGAAGTTTCAATTTGCTTTTGATTTACAGATTTAGTAATTTCGTCGCAGCCTTCATTTATTATTCTTAGTCTTCTGTAAAAAGTTGAAGTGTGATGAAATTTTTTATTATAACATGAAGCCATCTTAACAAATATTGTACAACAGAAATCATTAATTTACTTTGACATAAGGATGCCCTTATAGTCGATTCTTCGAGTGAAGAAAACTTTATGGTCATTGAACACGCCTAAAATTCGTATCCGCAACTGAAAGGTAATTTTTTAAGGCATATAGTCCACTAAGTTACATAAAATGTAACTTCAAACTCTGAAAACTTTGATGTCATAAATGATCGTAGCAAGAACGTCAAAGTTACAAAAATATTAACTTTTTAGTCTATAAACTATGAAGGTATAATTTAGTGTAACACCGTAGTCAATTTCACTTTACCATTTAACTTGAAAGTTAAGGACTTCAAAGTCATGTCCCAAGTAACAAATACGTAAGTGGCACTAGAATATTAACTTGTTCCTTTACTTACTTCAAAACCTAAACCATAGGTAACATTGACTTAATTATTACAATGTTTTCAAACTATAGTGGAAATAAAACATTGAGGTTGGCTTTTTTGGTTGTCGTTACGTTTTTGTTACCATTATATAGTAACTATTTACTAAAACAGTGTAACAGCTACCATAAATGCTGCTTGGGAATGCCAACAGAATTGCAGGACAAGTAATGATTACACACACACACAACCTTGATGAGCCCGTCCCACCCAGGATGTTCCTCTCTAAGCGAGGTACATCTCCGGCAGTTGTAGCACTGCGTCGGCCCTTTTCCTCTTCTTTGTTCTTCCCACCTGATCCCCACGTTCTGGATGTGTTGGATTTTCCGGATTTTTTTCTTTTTCTCCAGGCTCCAGCTCCACCAGGTAGATGGGTAGCGGTATTCTCTCTCCGAATCTGGAATGAAGTTGGGTTAGTCGTTTTATACTTACCCCTTGTCTCTCGATTTCTTCCTTGATTTGCTTGGTGTCCTCGCAGTGCGTCAGTCCTCGGATGACGATCCTTGCCATCCTTTCTTCTTGTGGCATATACGTATACCACTCCACTTCTTTTCTCTCTTCTCTCAGGTACCTTGTGAGGTTCCTGTAGTCCTCTGGTCCGTCGCAGGGTATTTTCACTCCGAGTCTTTCCCGGATTGTTATGAACCTCGTCTTTATGTTTCTTTTCTCGATTTCCTTTCTTACGGAGCTCCAGTGGTGGATGCTTCGCAGAATGACGGGTGTTGGTCGGCGCGTCGTCGTTGTCTTCTTGTTTTCGCGGATGGCCTCGTCCATCATCGCTTCCTCGTTGGCTTTCCTTCGGGCGGCGGTTTCTTTTTTTTGTATTTGCCTGATGGATATCACTTCCGTGAAATCCATCTCCTCTTCTTCACTCTCTTCGTCTTTTCTTGGGGATTCTGTCCTCTGCGTCTTTCTGCGGACGCTTTCTGAGCGGCTTCGGCTTCTCTTCTCCTCTTGCATTTCTTCCATTGCTTTTGCCATGCTCTCCATGGCTTTTCTTAGTCTGGTCATTTCCTCTCCCATGCGCTGGATGGTTTTCCTCATCTCTTCGGCGGCTTCTTTCGCTTCTTCTGCTTCTTTTTCGGCTTGGTCCCTTTCATCTCGGAGTATCTTCTTTATTTCCATTTCTTTCAGGAATTTCGTGGTTTCTTCCTGTTGCTTTGTGCTTTCTCGCACCACCTTTTCTGCGTTCTTCATGGCTCTTATTGCCTCGTTGTCTTCGCTGTCCGAGTCCGATGTGTTTTCCATTGTCCTCCTTGTCCTGCTGCTAGCACGGCTGTCGTTCTTCTTTTTGGGTGGCATCTTAATAGTTCCTGTCCTCCACAGGTCCTAAGACATACAAAACATCTATCAAATCCGGACTTAAGAAATAAAAATATTTTTCAAGACTTTCATAAATAGAAAATAAGTGTTAAAAAACACTATTTGCGTTTAAAACGCTGTTTTCGTCACTCGGCAGCTCGCTGTCGACTCACACTAAGTAATGATTCGCCTTTGTACACAGCATTTATATGTCTAGCAAGAGCTGAAGTGGGAGGTAACATCGAAAATGAGATTGTACGCATGTGGGCGGGCTCGCCATTACGTTTGGCGCTTGTACGTCGGGGTACAATTGCAGCGCATCTTCATCTGGTATGCAATTTGTTAATAAAACCAATGAGACAAGCTCTACACCACATAAATATATGGTCTGTGAATCTCCTACAATTTCAAATAATTGTTCACATATTGTAATTACTCAATTTTGAAATCAAAAATAATTTAGATTTAATAGAATTTATAGATTTGAGTTGTAAAATTTAATAAAGACTTCTTGAATTATTCAAATTTTAATATGTGGTAATAAAAAAAGCATAGTGTTGAACTCGTCGAAAGCATTTTTTTAGGTTCGAAAACAATTTTTCACTGCTTATTACGCTTATTACAAGACACTATTAATAATTTTGTTAGAATATTTGTTATTAAATGTTATTAGCTGGGTAACATTTCAAGACATCTTTTCATTTCAATATATATGAAATTTTCGCTTTTTCATAATATAATTCAGAACTTTGAATAATGAAATTGCTCAAGTCCTGTCCCACATTTTAGGTGGTGAGATGAATCTTGAAGATAATCGTTCATATATTAATCAGTCACTATATTAATGTTGCAGTGAATTCAAATGCTATTCGAGGAACTTAATGAAAAATGGATATCGGTGGTACATATACATTACAGACTACTAAAGAAATTTCAAATATTGACAATATTCGACAAATAACGTGATTGTGTGAGGAAATAATGGGAAAAATAAATAACATTAAAGAGTTCTCTCAGAACGTAGTTCTTACGGACGAGTCAAATTTTCCATTACTTGGTCATCACAATCCATCAAAGGTCTGGTATTGGAAAACTAGCATCGGTTTTCCACATGAAGCACCCATTTCATCGTACTTTTCTTCTTAGAAGAAAATTTAGCTGGACTTGAGTATTTGAGCTTATTGCAATAACATTGTTACCGAAATTCGTTGATTAGTACGGGACAGATTTGACAATCTTCGGTTTCAAGAAGATGATTGCCCAATCCACAATTACGGCTATGTTACCGAGTATATAAATAATACCTTTCCTTGTCGTTTTATAACTGGTAGAGGAACTATCTTATAATCCACACGATCAGCATATTTGTCTACTTTGGATTTCTTTTATGAGGGTATTGTAAATCTAGATTTTAAGGTAATGATGACAGGTCCACTACTTGAGTGCTTGAGTACTTGAGATTATTGGTGTAAAAAACATTACTAAAATCACACAATATTCTAGTGGGCTATACTGACTTTGACAGTAAACTGGTTTGAAAATTTGACATTGAACCACCTACTTTTATCAGATCCTATTTACTATTATCAACATGAATTTTTCTCAGAAAGAGTTGACTAATATGCTTTTGTGCTAGGAGAATGTAACAAAAATCAATTTTAAGTACTCATGGCAATTGAGCATAGGGAATACTTGAGGAATAATGAAGTACCACACAATACCATTTCATTACGATACCAAAATAAAGGGTGCTTCATATAAGAAAACCCAGTAAATGATCATTCCGATTTATTACCAATCCTTTTTATGGAAAAGGAATATCGCGCTATGTTAATGGTTTCAGATAATAGTAAACTGTATCAGAAATCGTTTTGAACGTGAATATATTCCTTGATATCAAATCTATACAATGGTACAGGGTGTTGATGTTACTAGGAAAAAAAGTGCTTATATCTTTCAAGTTACCTCGTATAACATTGCAATACCTTATATCGCAGAGAAAAGAAAATAAAAAAATGTGGAAATATACAGGGTGCTCCATTTAAAAAAAGATAAGTGAGGTTCATCCTGCCAATATGGGTGGCCCTCTATATTTGAAAACATTTTAGAAATATGGTCCTATATATGGCTTAACTTTTATCTAAATGAAGTTTTTTCGTATTTCTCACGACAAGTGAGTAATTGGAAGTCCTCGAGCTAATGCCGCACCCTGTATATAGATATTAATATTACGCAGCTGACGGGAGTAGTTCTACTGTGAGTTAACATCTGCGTCGATATTTGTATATGAAATAACTTTTAATATGGAACATAAATGAAATACACGTGAATTTAAATATTGATAATTAGACTAGAAACAGTTGACAGGATAGGTGCCTGTTTGTGCTCTACAGTCAGTTTCGTCAAATGCCCTGAAGTTCTACTTTCTAGTTCATTATCTCCAGGAAATACAATTTCCTATGGACGGTGATTTCGACATCCATCAAGAATTGACTCTAACTAATAAAGTAATTTTTGATTAGCACTCAAATCCAATGGCGTCTCTTGGAGTTTGGCGTCAGGTGGGCAGACAAAATTGTACACCAAAAATTGCAAAATTCTTTAAAAAATATAAAACTATATCGCTTCATGTTATTTAACATACACAACACTGAAACTTTGAGCTTTGTGTTCAATTATGGAAGCAATATTTATGTACCAGCGTTATTACAATACAGCCTTGCTGAAAAGTTTCGCATCAAGTGATTATCTTTGAAACGGATAAATGGAAAGTAATGGAGTCGTATGACTATAAATGAGACCTCATTCTGCATATTTAAGAGCGAATGTCAAATGTTTTTAGCGACAGTGTTTAGCATACATCAAATTGTACTTTACTAATGTTATTACCTGTAGGTTTTTAATAAATAATAAATTTCTTGATTTACTCCAAAATGAAATTGAACCTGGTTTAAATCAATTATTTCCTAATATAAACGTATATTTTCAACAGGTGCATCTTCTCATTATCAAAGAGACGTTAGGCAACAATTAAATACAGTTTTCACTCAGAGATTGATTGGTCAAAGAGGTTCAGCTGAGTAGCCTGCAAGATTTCCCAACTTGAAACCACTTTATTTTTTTCCTGTGTGGCTACCTGAAAGCTCGCGTTTATGATAACAAACCAACTAACTTGAACGATTGAAAGGATTTTGAATAGCAGGGAAACTGCTCAACAAAAGATCAACGATTCTATTCATAGCTTCGAAGAGAGAATATACATCATTGTCAAGAAACAAATGGCCAGCAGTTATTGTGATTCACAATTTACATGAATGTTTAGTTTATTAATATCTGTAACATCCAGTTTTGTTTAAAATTACAATATTTTTGTTAAATTTCTATTAAAATTTTCGAGGAAAGTGATAAACTGCTATTATTTCTGAAAAGAGAAGAAATTAAGCTGCTGAGTGATACGTCACTTGACCTAAGTTGCCTTTTTAAAAAATTCAAGATGGCGACTGTACGCTAAGCGCTGTCGTCAAAAACGGTTATCCGTTCCAAAATTAATCCCTCGGCGCAAAACTTTCCTGCAACGCTGTATACTAAAAGGCGTTATCAAAGATTACAAAACGCGTGTGACGGAATAATTTGTGGCATTAGACGTCGTAAACCCACATAACACCATACAATTTCTTTAGGTTTTCCAGTCCAGAGCCTGAGAATGTGAGACGTTTCCATGCTTACGTATTTATTCATAAAATTCTCACACAAAGAAATGCCACTTTAAAGGAAAAATGGGAAATATATCCAAATTCTTCACGTCCATGTCATGTTCAAAAACTGTTTAATACATTTCTAGATATAATATTCCTTTTTGTATTTTTGTAATTCCAATTTGCATTCATAATAATTTCGGGTTTACTATCCGATTGTTATTTTGAATTCTGTTAAACATTTTAAAGGTCGATTTGTGTGGTCAGTACATACTTAACAAACTATCAAAATTCACCATTCTGTGTATTTTTAACTTTATTGGATCGTAAATACACGCTATATGTGCCTGCGATTAATAAAAGATTTACGAGAAAAAGTAACGGTTTTTGAATCGAGATATATTTTCCAGTGCTTTATTTATATATTTGATAGTTATTATAAGACTTCACGTAGTTGAAATTGAAGCAATTTATAAATTATATAAATATTGATGCGAATATATTACATTGTTCGCGCAATGAAAAAATGAGAAGATGCAGATATACAGTGATGAGATAAATAAACAAATTCAATGAAACTGGTAGTGTAGAGGATATTCCAAGTTCTGATAGACCGAAACTATCAATCATTAAACAGACTAGATGGAAAGCCCGATATACTAACAACACACTTTGTTTGAAGCAACTATATGTGCCGCGAAGAGGAGGGAGAATTGCAATTGCAATATTTTGCAGTATTTTTTTGATTTGTGATCAAATGCTGATGCAAAGTAGGTCAAAAACGATCGGGAATACGGCCAAAAATGACCGAGAGCCGTAAAGTAAAGGATGGCGGGGGTTACTATACATATTATAGATACGATCGTGTCTGCGCGTAGTGTATATATGTACAGGTTGGTGAATTAATTTTGGCAGTAGACGATACTCGATAAAGCCATACAAATTACTTGACAACGTTGTAAATGCAGTTACCAGGAAGAGTGCTCACAAATAGGACAGCCACTACATCTCTTCAGGACGAGACCATCAGCTTTAAGGTTTCCAGGGGATGCTCACAAGGCGAAGTACTATCTCCCCTACCTTGGTCTCTCTTGATGGATAACTTGCTTAGCGATCTCGAAAGAGAAGGGGCAGAGCTGCAAGCGTATGCAGACGACCTTGTCATGTTGGCAAGGACCAAGTCAGGAAGGGTAGCATATAATATCCTCCAAAAGACGTTGGACGAGGTCCACAGTTGATGTCAGAGGGAACAGATGTCTGTTAACCCTGGCAAAACTGTAATAGTTCCCTTCACTAGAAAAAGGAAGTTGGAGGATCTTCCACCACTTTCCTACAATGGAGAGGCTATTCCATTTGCAGCGGAAGTAAAATATTAAGGGATTATCCTAGATAAGAAACTTACTTGGAACGCTCACTTGGAAAAAGTTATCCATAAGGCCAGACTATCTTTGTGGACATGTCGCAGGATCTGTGGAAAATCTTGGGGCTTGAGACCCAAACAAATCTATTGGATATATGTGATTATCGTTAGACCAATTATCACATATGGAGCTATTGCCTGGTCGCCAAAAGCTTTACAGCGAACGGCCCAAGCAATGCTCTCTGGTTTACAGAGACAGGTTTGTCTGGCAATTACTGGTGCTATCAGCTCCACACCGTCAGCATCCATGAAAATCCTTCTGGACCTACCTCCTCTCCATATATTTTTGGAAAGAGAGGCTAGATGGACAGCATACAGAATTGTACATATTTCTAAATGCACAAATCAGGCTTATGCAGAACGAAGCAGAATACTAGCGGACAGTAATAGTCACAGTACTCTGGGAATGACCTCTGACATAATGCCTCCAACAGTTAACTACGACCTGCCTTACACCGTCCTAATTCCAAATAGAGATGAATGTGTCCTCCGGAAGGATGAACTATTAAGAGCAGATAGCTGTTGGTACATAGACGGCTCAAAAACAACCCCAGGCTCTGGTACAGGTGAATACGGGCGTAGACATAGGACAAAAATTTCAACCTCTCTAGGATCCTATGCAACCGTATTTCAGGCGGAAATTTACGCCATTGTTTCATGTGTGGAGAGAGTGGAGCAAGCCAATCTCATACATAGAACAATAAAAAAATTTCTCGGACAGCCAAGCGGCTTTAAAAGCACTTAGCTCTCGCCGTGTAACGTCGAAATTGGTTTTAGACTGCCAAAAAAAGACCATCATCAATAGGAGAACTCAATAAAGCATTGCTGGTCTGGATCCCTGGCCATTCTGGCATCGAAGGAAACGAGAAGGCAGACTTTCTAGCAAAGGACGGTGCTGCACGTGTTTCTATCGGACCAGAACCTATAATTGACATCGCAATAAGTTTTGCCAAACAAACACTAAATACCTGGAGAGCAAGAAGAGCTTTAGACTTCTGGCATAATTTACCAGGATTGGTTGATTCAAAGGCTTTTATACATCCTTCGAAGTATGTCTCCAAACAAATGTTAGACCATAGCAGACATGACCTACTTTGTCTAACAGGCCTCTTAACAGGCCACTGTCATCTGAATCATCATATGCTAAAACTTGGACTGTCGGAAGATCCGATTTGCCGTCTTTGTCTGGAAGATTATGAAACAGCAGAGCATATAATTTGTGCCTGCCCCGCCGCGGCTCGAATCAGCTATCTGATGTTTGGCAGGATCTCTCTCGCCCACGGACCTGAAATATCATTCACCAAATAAAATAATCGGTTTTGTTAAGAAGCTGAATTTGTTTGGTGAAATCTGAATAGGTGTGAGCCACAATAGACTCTTGCGAGTCGCGGTGGAGAGCCTTATAGACCCACTCACCACAAACCTAACCTAACCTACTAGGAAGAGCAGGCGACGTACGTTCCGCATGCAGAGTTTTAAACGAAACGAAGCTAACGAATTCAGCCAGCGAAGTGATCCCTTGCAATCCGCATACGTCTTTGCTACGGCGCATCGGACGTTGCCAAACTCCCGACTGCCAAAATTAATTTGCCAACCTGTAGGTATGTATTTTGGGTGCGCTTTGGCGTAGACGGACATATTCGTCGGTGTTCTTGGGCGTTTTTGACTTACTTCGCTGAAATTGATTACAAATCGGAAATGAATGTTTTGTTGCTCTATATCTGGATATTTCAAAATCGAACTACTAAAAAAATTCGCATTAAAAAATTTCAATTGCAAGAAAAGTAATTGTTCCGTGGTACCTGCTCTTCGCGCTCATAAAGTGCATACAAAACGACAAATTTTCTACGAAGTCTCAACGCTATAGTTTGGGAAACAAAGATTTTTTTTCTGAAAAAATTGCGAATTTTCCAGTTTTTCCGAATTTGCTTTGCTCTCAGTTGAGTGTACAATTACTTCGCTGGATAATGCGTTGTATTTGTATTTTTAGTATCTACAATTATTCATCTATTACACTATTACGGTTCCTTAATAAGCTTTCGTGTTATTAACAGAAAAATTTAAAAAAGGATGTTTCTTTCGTTTGAATTGAAAAGAATTGTTTGTCTGATACATTGGAACTGCATAAATACGCATTTGTTCAATTCCCAGCAAAGTGGCAAGAGGCATGTGTCGGTAGTGGCGCTGTAATTCCATTGCCTGTTCTATAGTCATCCTCATTCCGTGACATCTGACTTCGCTATGTCGCCCTATTTGGTTTATGTTTGTGTTTTGTTGTATCTGATTCGAATATTAATTATTTTATTTTATTTTTCTCATCATTTGCTACTTCATTGTTTTGTTGGAGTTATTTGACTTTATTAAAGTTCTGACCAGTTTGAAGCGCATAGAATTTGAGATGTCACGAAATCTTTGTTTGCTTTGTGCAAGATGTGGTTAAGAGTACATTCATAGGAAGATATTATTTTTTGATTTAAAAATACTGTAGTTTAATTATGATAATATATCGCGCGATGATATGATTACGCATATTTGTACCTAGATTTATTAATAAACAATTCTTTGTGTTGATTTGTCTTATTATTTCACAAACAGCCATGAAGTACAAACGCATTTTGGGGCCGCTCTGCTGTTCGAGCTTCTTTAAACAGTTCCGATATCTAGGAAAGAACCATCCCTACCCCTGTACTGTATCAACATGCGCGCCACCTGTTCGCACCCTAAAAAAAGTGGACCAGTGAAGTATTGCGAACTGAAATTCTGCATTATTCGGCATCTCACGGGTATCTCTGTAAAAAAGGGGGGGTGCTCCTCTCCTCTTTTAGGTGATGAATTATTGAGAGAGGAGAGAAATAATATTCATGCATACATTTTATAGAATCTTTTGTATCTACTTATATAAAAAGCAAATCAAATAATAAATGTTGATGTTTATGATAAATCCATCACTTCTTTTTCAATGAATCAATAATAGTGAAATGTCCAAACTGTAGTTCCCTTTTAAAGACACCACATTTTCCTAAAGAACACCTGGTTTCCTTCAGGTCTAACTTAAATACCAAGGGACCTATCGGTTTCCCTTCAATCCAATTGTCCTCATTTTATTTTTTGAAAACCAATTGCGGTGAAGCATTACAAGATTGGGTTTATTGATAATAATAGTTAGAATTCAATGAAAGGTAACGATATTTGTTTCAAATATATTTATGTGTTTATGACTATACGGTGCCGACATAGAGTCCGTCCTCTCCTGTAACTTTTGAAACAGTGGGTGATGAAATTTGGAACGATAATATACGACCCCATTCTGCATTTTTTAACTTATCAATGACAGCTTTGAATGTCAAAGTTACCTATGGGTGGACATTTAGAAAAATTTTTTAAGGATATAGGGGCCCAGTAATACCTCATTTTGAAGGTCTTTTATGCTTAATTCATTCTCCACATTTGAACACATTAAAATCAATAGTAATTGTAATAATTTTAATTATTAATTAATTTGTAATACCTGCACTTGGATTTGACAGTCAATTTTAGCTTAGACTTGTCTACAATTTCTCGTTCTTCACAAGACAAATTTGAAGCAGTTTCATTTTTGGCGGAGCTAATAGAAATTTTCTAGTTGATGTCCGTATGTTCAATAAACGTTATCCAGAATACCAAATATGCAGAAAATGTTCACGTTGATTCCAAAATTTCGAGAAACTGGTTCAGTAAAAGACGCTCCAAGGTCTGGGCGGCTAAACATTGGGGAAGATGTGAAAGTTCGGGTTTTAGATGAAATCGTTGTTAATCCCAACAGCTATTGGAGCACGTGATCGAGGCATGCAATATTTCGCGAACTTCTGTCAAAAATAACTTAAAATAAATTTCATTCATACGAAATCAAAATTTTGCGAGATTATGTCAGAAATAATCACAGGGAATCGAAACTATTTGCGAAATATTTGTTTTAGTGGCGAAAGTACTTTTTTCAAACGGAAGAGTTAATACTCGAGACTGTAGGTACTGGAGTGATGAAGACCCCCTGGTTTCCGGGAGTAACACACAGTTTCCCTGGGCGAGCATTGTGGGAAATTATTTCATTGGTTCTATTTTTCTGGAAGAAAATCTCAAAGGATCCATGTACCTGAATGTTACAAAATACTCTTATTGACGTTGCCCAAAATTCACACGAGTTTCAAGAGGTGAGACTTCAACAAGGCAGAGCCCTGCCTCACTATTTTAGTCAGAAATTACCTTGATGAGAATTAGGTGGAGGTGGAGAATAGGTGGAATGGTCGTTGAGGTCCTACAGAATGCCCAGCTCGATCGCCAGACCTCATGCCACTAGAATAACTGAATTTGTTTAAGAATAGCGCCACAGATTCTTCACAATGTCAGATAAGAATTCACCCGTATATCTGTTTGTTCATTTGTCAGGAAGTTTATAGTGGCCATTCTCAAGATCTTCAGAAGCAACAAGAGTTTTCTAAATTTGCTTGTGCTTTAACGTTTAATTTAAATTCTTCCATAATTTTTCAGCTGAGATTATTTTAGATTAGGTTTAATTTTATTTGTTCACAAACATTATGTTTTGTTTTAAAACATGAATAAATAACTTACAATAATTATGTAATAGTATCTATGTAGATAAACTCAAAAATCGTTATTACTGGTTTTGTTCTCAAACTATTGAACCTTATGTTTCCAAATCTGGGGACTGTATTGAGCATAAAAAGACCTTCAAAATAAGGTATTATTCAACCCCCATTTCCATTTGAAAAAATATTTCAAATGCCCGCCCAGCTGTCACTTTGACATTCAGATCTCTAATTGATGTGTGAGAAAATGCAGAATTGGGTCATAGGTATATTATAGTTCCAAATTTCATCACTATACACCCAACGGTCCAAGAGTTACCAGACGTCAAATGTCGAACATGATAAGTAAATAATCATGGATTGGATACACAACGGATTGGATAAAAACCTATTTTTGTGAGAAAAAAATACTTCGGTAACCAAATAATAATATAATGAGATTTTAATACCTTAGACGAATACAATTTAAAAAGAGCAGCGTTGATGTCGACGCCGCAATTTAATTATAGGGAGCAGCTTGTGAATAAAAAGTGAACAGAATAGGTACATCAAAGCTACACATGTTATAACATTACAACTAACGCTTTCAAATCGACGCCACGAAGGTATTCAACCACATTCGTGAATTCAGATTCTCTGTGAGTATTTTCTCTTTGTACCAAAGTAGAGAAAACTTATTAACGAGTTCCACAAAGCTTTAAATTATACAAAAATGGTATCTATGGATGCTCTGAAAAGTGGCAGCTGTCAACTAAGCATGTCACGATAAATACTTTTTTAAAACTTTCTTCAAAATACTCGTAAAAAAGCTTCACAGTGAAGGGAGAATTGTTTATACTCTTCAGGGTATTCTTAAGAAGTTCTGATAACTTTTATTTTTTTTCCATTAGGCTCCTATCAAGGTCTATCAAATAATCAAGAGTCGATGAGCTTTAAAAGTTCAACAATCGAATAATTAATTAGCTAATTTACTTTTTCCCTTAAAGATGTAGCAAAATTTGCCAAACGGAGAAATTAAAAGTGAAAAATCTGGATGAAAAATAAAAGATATTGTCGATTGTTTAACACTCATAAGGCACCCCAAAATTTATTTTTGCCTATTGATATACATTTAAATTTATACATCAAATATTTTATCATCTCAGTAGTTGTTTTGATGTCATTTTTTGAGCCCTCTAATACCAATAAAACATGGTTTTAATTTATTGTTTTTGAATTATATCAAAATATGTTCATTAGCAGATGTACAATTAAGTGTACAAAACGCCAGAAGTTTTTTGTCATCAGTGATATAGTTCATTTACAATAAGTTTGCAATAACAAAACATGACAGATGCTTTACATCGTTGCCACGTTGTAATTTTTTTCCAGTTTCCAAAAAATTTTGTTGATAAGCTGTTTATTGTATAAGATTACATTCACCTCAAAAATAAGAGCAGAAATTATAAAAGTTTGATGATTAAATATATAAATTTCAAGTTTGAAACGCTAATTTCAACTGAGAAATGTTTTTTCATGCACATGTTGAATTGCAGAGTTATTGCAGTAACTATATTAAGCATTCGTGCGGTTTCGGTATTATTGAACAATCGTCAGATATAAAAGACTTTTGTCCACGACCACCTAATAATAAGTCAATATTTTACCTCCTAACTAAAGGTATATGGTACCCATATATCAACTGTCGTGAATTATGGTTCATAATACACTGTAGTGTATTATGGTTCATAATTCACGACTAGAGATGGGGGTACAATATGAAATAAACTATTAAATCTGTGTATTTTGTTCAGGAAATTTGTTTCTGACATATATCGTATCTATAAAATATTGTAATTTTTAGTATTGATACTTTTCATAACGATATTTTATAATATTAAGTATTCCAAAACAATATATTTATAACGGTACGTTGTATTGATACTTTCTACAGTACAGCCTGCACAGCCTGCGGCTCGTGACGCAAACGTCACCCATCGTGAATTATGGCTATCATAAATTTAATAAATAATAAATAAATTTATCATATTTATCCATAACATCCATAACTTTTGTTGTAGTTGTTTTTAGAATTAGATTTAGTAATGGGTTCTCATTAAACCCTTAATATTTTTCTTATTAGTAGGATTTGAGTAATGGGTTCTCATTAGACTCTAAATCAGATCTTTCTAATTAAAAATCACTCACATTGGTTTTTGAGATATTACTTGGTATATAATTGACTATTATTTTCTGTAGATTTAAATAGTTTTTAATAACTTCTGTAATTTGTTTTTACATACCTCATTATTCGAATGGTTATTGTATTTGGAGTTTCCTTTGACTATTAATTGATTATCTAGTTTGAATTAGATTTGGAAAGGGGTTTTCATTAGACCCTTAATCTTATTCGTTTTTGGAATTAGATTTGAATATTGAGTTCTCATTAGACTTTAATCAAATTTATTTTCCCTTATTAGATGTGTTTTGTTATTGGTGACTACCAGACTACAATGTTTATTTAATTTTGTTGTTTGGAATCATTTTCAGATAATTTATTTCATTATTATTTGCATTAACATTTTAAGTGTTTAAATTAATTTGTTTACTTTTGGATCTCTCTTGACATATATGTGAATTTTCTATTTTGAATTAGATTTAGTAATGGGTTCTCATTAGACCCTTAATCTTTTTCAGTATTTTATAACTTGATAGGTTCTCATTAGACCTTAATATCAAATTATTTATTTATAATTTTATTTAGGAAATGTACATATCTGTTTTGGGACATTTGAAAAAAATTTCTACAATGTCATTTTTAAACTCCTGTTAGAATGATTGAGTTCTATGTTCACTGTCATTTGTCATATGCTAATTTTTTAAAATTGAAGGAGTGTCACTCCAACATCCGTTAGACGAACACGTGTTCGGAGTTCAGTCTAAAATAATTTTAACAAAATTTTTAATAATGTTTAATATCTAGATATAATAAACCCTAAACAGGGGATTATTTTAATTTTAATGTTATCCTATATTTTTAATTTATGACGTCAATGTGTTGTCAAAGTTTCTTGTATAAATTACCTGACGAGTAAGTAATTCTTTATCTACTTCTTTTATATTTTCCAACTTTTTTACTTACTTGCAGGTAAGCACTGAAGATGGCTTAATAGCCGAAAGCGCTCGGCGATTTTAATAAATTAATATTTACACAGAATACAAATATGTTTTCTTGACTATCATAAATTGCTCGTTTAATAATATACTATTAACTAACAATAGCTATTACCCAATCTGCCTCTGAAACACATAACTATAAATAGTTGCACACCTCTCTATGAATAGTAGATTAAAGGGTAATAAACGTGCTATCTATACTTAAAAGTCAGACCTCGTTCTTTCTTAAAATATGATATTAGGGATGTTACCATCTCCTTGCAACCACTTGATAAGGACTTAGGCATTGCGACGCAGTGTTCGATACTAATTTTTAAAAATGAAAACGACAAACCAACACAAGAAATTCTGATAAAATTGTCTGATTTTAACAACATAAGTCTGGCAACCCCGGACACGGCAGCCAACTTTTGGACCGTAACTTCCCCCGTTATATGATTAAATATTCCATTCACACTTTAGATATTAAGATTTTGTTCAGTGGCTGCAATTGTTACTACAAATGTCAAAACTGCAAACTTATCGTTAATGAACTTTGGTTAAATTATATTCTTAATATTTAAATAAATGACTTTATATTATAAATATATGATTAAATTTCCTTATAATTATCAAATATCAAAATTCCTTATTTATAGTGGTTTCAATGTAAATATATTGCATTGTCATGTTTCCACTGTCTTCACAAATTTGCTACTCTTTTAATCTCCAAATGCCAATAGTCTTGATGACAGTCACTAAGAATAATTGTAAAGATTACAAATATTCTTATACAATTACTCACTTTTACATTAAAATTGTGATTGAGTATATTTATTTTATTAAAAATATAAATACAAAATATGACAATCCGCCATCTTATATACCTAAAACAACAATCACAAACGTCTGACGCCAACCTTCTGTATATTACTCGAACATATATCGTATTTTCTGGCTTTGCTTCGCTTAAATGATATTTAATCGTTATCGAATTCATTACTATCACACAAAATAATCAAAATAGTTTTTCAATTTGCAGACTGTGAAATATTTTACATACCTATTTACAGAGGTGCGATGCCATGAAGACGCCATTACTATTATAACGGTTTGATGCGAAATTTGAGTTTTATTTTAAAAACGTGAATCAGTCCTTTAAAAGCATTAATTATTTCAAAAAAACATTTTTTATAAAGCTTATGCTATTACTTCCCTGCTCTGAATAATGTCAATTTTTTCATCGCCATCGCCAAATACGTCATTTGTGGTATAATTAATCTTTCCATTTTTAATATTATACCCAGTAAACATTGAAATGATACTTTGGCAATGAATGAATACGTCCTTCGCACATGCGATCACATCCTGTTTCAGCATACTTCATCGCATGTGAATAACACATTCTTTGGAAGAGTATGGACAGCATCTACATTCCTCCAATTAGCTATTGAATTGAATTAAGAAATACAGCTTGTATAAAACTAATTTGGTCATTGATTAAACATTTATGATGTGAAAACAACTATATAGATAATATTATTGAGGAAATACATTTGGGAAGATAGTGTATGCCCTTTTACAATATAATATTTGTAACAGGTGAAAGTGATGAATTATTACCGTGATTGTACAATGTAAAACAAATCAAACCAAAATGTATATTAAATATGTATACCTATTATATTAAACAATAATTAATTTCTGTTATTTTGTATTTCAGACGAATTTTGCAAGCTGCCAAAAGAGGAAATGCCAGTCAAACTTTTTACTGGGTAGCTAGTGATGGCTGGGGTAAACAACAAAAGCTTGTGGAGGGTGTGGAAGATGTTGCTGAAGGAGCAATAACAGTTGAGCTACAATCTAATACTATACCGGGATTTGATAAATATATGATGTCTTTGACTCCAGAAAAAAATAGTAGAAATCCTTGGTTTGAACAATACTGGGAAGATACATTTGGATGTATGCTGGAGAAAAACATTCCACTTGAAACTAACCATACATTTAATGTTTGCAGTGCAGATTTGAGACTTTCGCAAAGTGTTGGGTAAGTTCACTTCCTTAATTGAATGTGAGAACTTTTTGGGAAAAATTAAATAAATTCTCTTCAAGATTGCATATACCGAATTTGTATCCTTGGATATATCTGTATTTTGGTAAAACATAATTTAGGAACTTCAATTATGAGATTATGTCAACAAAGTTTCAAGAATTGATGATTTAAAAAGCACACTTAATATATTAAATAGAGTTTTACCTACGTTCCGGTCGCGTTTCAGCTGCTGTTATCAAGAATTATTATATTATTTATATATTATATTGGAGCTCAAGACTGCCAAAGATTTTTTATCAAAGTTGTTTAAAGTATTTCAGACAGAATATAAGAAAATCAATTCAATATTGGAACTAGCTTCAAATTTACCAATACTTTTAAATATATCCTAACAAAAACTAAACCGATATAAACAAAAATTACATTGAATGTGTAGTCTACTATATATTGAAAGAAGAAGACGCTGCGAAACCAATTTTTGTGATGTTTCCAGCATGTAGTTTTTTTCTGTTTTCAAGGTAACGGCCGTATTCGGCGTATACTTTTAAGCTGAGCTTAAGTAAAGCTCGCTTTAAAAGCACACAATTTCATATTGTCAAGCGAGCTTGATTTTTAAGATCAGCTTAAAAGTATACGGCGAATACGGCCGATAATGTAACATCTCTTCTTTTCTATTTGCCTGTGCCCCGTAAGGCATAAATCGAAGGTGTTTATTAACAAATGTAATACTTGTATGATAGTGATACGAGGCGCTTAGGATGAGGCAGACCAAAGGAACCATCGTCATTATACACGAAATAGGTAGGTACCTACTGACCCAGAATAGGAGAACAATCAGGATCTTGATTGGGCTCCTTGTAGACTTAACAAACACATGAATAACATCGGATTGATAGGGTTATCCACGAAGTTCGGTATATTACCAGAGAAACGGAAAACAAGAATGTTAATACTACCATAAAAACGGCCATATCACAAAACCCTCACAAACTAAAATTTATGAAAATCGTGTGTTATTTATAATACCTTAAATAAAAGTTCATTGTGATCATAGAAACTCAATGACCAACAGCTAGACGAAATAATTCAGTGTTCATGTACAACCCCAATATAATCAATCAGCGAAACAACGGAATCGTTTTTCCCAATTATGAAACTTTTACTTCGTAAAATTATTTTTTGAGCACGAAGTACAGGTATACATACATATACATTATTCACTTTTGTTGCTGTACGGTGTGAATTTAAAACAGTTAGTTATGGCTTACCGTTTTGGTATTCAATAACATCGGTTAAAAAGCAATCGAATGAAGATAACTTTCTCTCGAAAAATCGATAATAGTTATTTTTTATAAATCGATTTTTTGAAGCCTCCTAAAAATGTAAAAGTACTCCCTTTGCTGACTCATACAAGCCTACTAAATTTGAAGTTCACCAAATGTCAATTAAAATTTAGGGTGTTTTTAAGTTTTCCAAAAAAAAGTTAGTTAATTAGTATTTTCTACTACCTTACTATAAGTTGTTATTTGGATGCCAATTTTCAGTTTCATAATGATACTCATTATAACACTGGTTTTCATTATGAATCTGAAAAATTGACCAGATTGAAATCTAAATTTTCAAATACCCAAGAAGACAGACCCAATAATATTTTCAGTAGAATGTTTGACAGTTTCTAAGAGACTCGTGTCGATTTGTAGTACATGCCAGGTTCAATGCATTTTTTTATTAAATTTCTTCGTAGAAAAAATAGTGTTTGCAACTCTCATGTAATGATTATCAATACATGATCGTTGCATAATATACTATAATATTTTGATTTACTTGGTTATTCTCTAGCAACGTATTATTATAGTACTTTAATTAACTTAATATAATATAAAAACAAACTATTTTCCAATTTCGACATATCCAGTATTCTAAGTTCAGTATTTAAAAATTCTTGACTACTTATATCAATTTTCATCGACATTGATTTTCGAATAATCCATTTCAACATGAACAGAATAGCTTAATGTATCTATTCAATTTTTATCGAATAAACTGTGATCTTTTTGGTTTATTTCATAAATAAAACATCAACTGTTATTTAAATCGCTTCCCAATTTGAATTGACGAGATGGGCAGGTTAAATTGATTTTACCACATAATGTGGAACGCATATAAAAGCTGCTTGCGTGTTTTATAAATAACAAACTGACAGCTACCGGTAATTGGTCTCTAAGCGATTGTTCCCTGGATAATGCTCACCGGGATGGTCTCTTTGCGTTGGTAAAATTCATTCTAGAATCTAATGTCCGTTAACTGTATTCAATTTTTATAAACAGTTCAATTAAAAACAACTACCCGATTGCAGTGAATTCAATTGTTAATACAAATTAGGCTCCTTCCAGACTATATTTGAATAGAATAATCGATATAACTAAGTTTCCAGCTATTCGGGACACAATAAAAATCGGTTAGGTTGTTTTGTGTACCATGCATTCGCAAACGAGAACTCACAACTCACTGAACAGTTGAGAGGGACTGGGTCTCTCAAAACAAATATAAGTATAGGCATGTTTCTAAGTTAAGCTTAACTAGGCACTAGTGTAGTTCCATTACCTCAGAATACAAACAAATAAACGTATACTCGATTTGAAATTGGTTGATAGTAATAAATCATTAAAATCCGTCAAACACGTATACAAAGTGGTCCACCTAAATTGCCAAGTTTTAAATACTATATACATTGAAAGTATAGACCCTTTTGCATTTATTAAACTTTCCATTCCTGTAGATCTGATAAGGGCGTCGAATACAAAGCTTAACCCGAGGCTCGAACAATAAGCGGTAGGATTTTACCTGTGATGTTTTGCACTCATGCACGTGCTTTCGGGTGGGTTTAAGTTTATATTAAACACAATAATTATTACAATTGATAGCAACTCCTTTTTAACCATATTGTCCTCAAATTGTGTTATCTAACACAATGACGGAGCCAGGTGGAATCAGCTCTATCATTTGTTCGAAATACTCCTCAAAAACATCAGCATTCATATCCTCGTGGTAATCGCCTGTACGAACTGATTGGAATGATAATAGTCCACCTTCTAAAAAGCCATTGGAGCTACCGATGTGAGTTATAATTAATCGTTTTCCTTTTCCAGAGGGCGGATTTATTTCTGTTGATAGACCGTCTAAAAATGCTTGCCGGTGAGAAGTCACATTTTTGTCTGTCCATATTTTTCCAACTGTGTAGCCTTCGTTCAGCCATGTTTCGTCCAAATAGAAAATTGTTTTGTTTTCATTGCGAAATTGTCTTATTTTTCTCAAATAATTACGTCTCCAACACACTATTTCATCTTTTTCGAGCAAATGAGACTTCCGACTATGTTTTTCCCATCTAAAATTCATTTCTCCTAGAACTTTCCATAGTTTATCTCTCTTGATTGCAGGAAAGTCTTCTTTCACTGCCCCTAAAACTATCCAAAGTAGGGATCTCCTTATTGAAATATAATGAATGCACCTTTCGTCTTATGATGGCCTTTTCGTCCTCATCGATCGGTATTGTTCGTCTTCCTGGAGATGGTTTTGGTGGCGTCACGGTTCCTGTCTTTTCTTCCCGCATCAGATGGTTGCTTTTCCAATACCTGTCATCTTTGAACAAAGTTCCACTGTAGAATCGATACTTATTGCACTTTTTTGATATCTAAGTGCATTAAATACATTAAGCACAATAATCTTTTCACTAATGCTTAGCGCTGATTTCGCAGCTCGCTTAACTGGAATAAATCCTGAAAGACTCCCCATTTTCAAAAATTACCCAAATGTGTGTCCTAGAATACTCGCATTAGGTTTGTTCGCTCTTAAAATGACTCACAGTTTTATACCAATAAGTAGAGGTACCTACCTACCTACCTTTTTCGTAACAACCTGAAGTAACATTGTGTATTAATTGTTCCCGGAATTCTCGGCATAATTATTTTTACCTGTTATGACAATAATGATTACTATAAATAGGGTTCAAACCGGCACGTCAGGTAGGTGCGCCTATGGAATCGGCTGCTAAAAATGATTTATTACTATCAACCAATTTCAAATCGAGTATAGATATCATGGAATCTTTTTCAACAAAACTACCCATTCGCATTGAACAAAAATAATCAAGTAATACATTTTATTGGATGTTTTTCTGCAGGGGTTACTTCTGATTCTTCAAAATTATACTTTAGAAGTGGAAGGCAAATCAGGCAGACCTCCAATTCCATTGAATGATGCTTTATTGCTGATAATTTGAAGAGTTTTCGATCGATTCGAGACCTATTTGAATTGAATAAAAAGCACTTATTACACTATGCCTTTTTCGTGCCTATTTGTCTGCCTGAACGCTGGTGGCTGAAATTTTAAACAAATACGCATGCGTGCAAGACTATTTTGTCGACTGTTTCAAGCGTGAAAATAAATAGGACTGGTTCTATTTTTCCCCCCTGAATCGAAGCGATTTCAGCGACGTTTGTAGAAATCTCAGGTTCGCCAACACCAGTTATTATTTGTTTGGCTTGATATTTGACAACATAACCAACAAATAAATTCGTTTTTGTTTAGTTTAGTACAGTATGGCAGAAAAGATGAACAAATCAAAATCCAGTACTAGGTAAGGAGAAAGTTTAAATGAATAATCCAATTACTTCTTATTATAAAAGTTAGGTTACAACTAAATTTGTATTGTATTATTCCAGTAAACACCACTTCTGGACAACAGAAAACGCTACACGTTTGATTGAACTGTATGAAAACCATCCTTGCCTGTATGATGCCAAATCAAAAAGCTATCATAATAGAAATTTGAAAGCCAAAGCTTTGACAGAAATATGAGACAATTTAAAGGAACTGTTTCCTGATAAACCATTCACAGAAGCACTTATAAAAGCTAAAATTCATACATTAAGTAGCCAATTTATGTCAGAACTTAATGAAATTAAAAAAACGGAAGCCTCGGGAGCTTCGCCTGATGATGTATACCAGCCCACACTTTGGTGTTACCAAAGCCTCCAGTTTTTGGAGGATACTTGTGAAGTAGTAACTGAAGGTGACTCCAACCTAGAGCAAGATCACACACAGTATTCAGGTACAGAAGGTACTGTTGTCGTGGATGCCACAGTAGATGAACTGTCTGTCCCATTCTCCCTAGATGATTACTCTTCAACTTCAACAAGCAGATCTGCTTCAGCTGCTAGTACAAATAGAGAAGTTCCAAAAAAAAGGAACAGCAGCAAATCAACAAACTGCAAACTCCAGGTAAAAAATCAGAGAAAAAAAAGAGGAAGCTGGAGGAGGAAGATTATGCAGGGATACTGAAGGACTGCAGTACTGCTATAAATATTCTAAGTAGGCCTGCCTCACCGCCCATAGTAGTACCAAAGGAAAATGATAACAGTCTTTTTGGAAGATATTTAGTATCAGAAATGGATAAAATCAAAGATGATCATATTTTGGATGAGTTGAAGGAAAATATATTAAAGGAATTGTATGCAGTAAAAAGGGTCTGGTCTACAGAAAACAGTTGAAATAAGGTTTTGGTATGAATGGTTGCAGGTTATATAAATAATAAATTTTTGTAGAAAAAGTAATCGATTTTTATTTTAACAATTATAGAAACCTGTAGTTTTTTCTCAAAAAAACATTTAACAGGAAAACGGAACTTAGAGGGTCTATTCACACTTTATAATCTATACAACATATCTTCCTGCCATGGCACACTACCTACTCCATTAAAATATTCTTGAAATTCTTCTCTGGTTTGTATTGCTTCTGTCTTTGGTCTGTTACCTGCCTGGACACTCAAACCATATACAAATGTGTGTCGATTATCTATTTCTTCTGCAGGGTCTGTTCCAGTATACTGAGTTTTCATTTCATGAGAAAGAAAATTATGCAGAGCACAACATGCCTTTGTTATGATTTTCACCTTTTCAGGACGCAGAGCACTTACATTTAATAAACATCTAAAACGGTTTAGGATGCCAAAGGCGTTTTCCACTACTCGTCTTGCTCTACTTAGTCAGTAATTGAAAATTCCCCGTTCATTGGTCATTTTCCTGAAGGGATATGGTTTCATAATATGGGTTGTCAATGGGAAAGCTGCATCAGCTGCAATAAGAAATGGCACCTTTTTGGTTGTCATTGGAAGACTTCTGTCTTCAGGAAATTTAAGAGAATTTTTATCGATGGCTTTACTGAGCTCACATTCTCTGTATACTCCTCCATCGGATATTCTTCCATTTATACCCACGTTAAAGTATAAAAAGTTATAGTTTGCATCTACTAAAGCTAATAGAACAATGCTGTTCTGTCCTTTATGGTTATAAAATGAAGACCCTTCTTCACGCTGTGCCTTAATGAGAATATGCTTTCCATCTAATGCCCAAGACAGTTCGGCATATTCCAGGTTTCTTCAAAATTTCTTGCTACTTCTAACCATTCTGCAGTTGTATTCGGTACCTAAAAGATGTAAAAAACATTTATCAACAAATCACATTATTATAGTGATGTTCCCAGAAATTATGGAACCAACAACATTGATTAAGTACATATTGGTATATTAACATACATACTTACATGTAAATATTCTCCTTTCAGTTCATCATAAGTAGCTTGACACACCAAAGGGATAAAACCTGATATCGCAGCTTGTGATACTCTAAAATTATACTGCAGTGAGATGAAGCTTTCGCCAGTAGCCAAGTATCGCAGAGTAATAATTAGTTTTATTTTGGTGAAATGCTTTCTCGAAGTACAGTGTTCTTTTTCTGTATTCGAATTTGTACTTTCTGCAATAGCTTATTGAATGTTTCCTCAGTCATTCTTACAAAATTTGTAAATGATTTTAAATCATTGACAGCGATAAATTCATTGGTAAGGCTTAGATTGCCTAATTCTTGATTCATCCAAGGCTTCACCCACATCTCCTAAGAGCTCTCTTTTTTTGGTCTCTTCTTTTTAAAATAAGTGTTACAGTGGTCATAACAGCAATTAGTAATGTTTTCTGTAACTTCATTTTATCCTTTGTTGTTCGTGGCATCGTTTTAATCTTTCAAAAATTTACAAACAATGAATCTAACCTCAAAGATCAATGTCAATTTTTCTCATGTTTGCAGCCCTGAAATTGCTGCTTGAACAATAATTTAAAAAGGCATAGTGTAATAGTGCCAGTCATTTGGGGAAATTCAGCCAACAAAAAGGCATGAAAATAGACACAAAAATAGGTACGAAAAGGGCATAGTGTAATAAGTGTATAAGACTATTCATAAAAATGTGCAATTGGCTTTGTTCAAAAGCTATAGCGAGTTTATTTCTTGGCCTTCAGCAAAGAACATTAGAAACTACGTTTCGGAGTTCAATAACTTGAGGGGACTAAATAGTTTTCCAGGTTCGTAGATAAGAATATAAAAAAAGATTCAATTTTATATTTTTGCAGGTGTCTTTGGATGCATCGGTGGAACACATTTTTAATTATTGGGCCCAGAAAATAATAACTCTTACTATAATCGCAAAGGGTACCATTCCAAATTTTTACAATCAATTTGCAATGCAAAAATCTTTAAATGTATCTTGTGGTTGGCCCGGTGCCTCCACTGATGCACGAGTTTGGACAAACTGTGGATTATTTAATAGACTACAAAATGGCTCCTTGACGTTTCCACCCAATATTTCGGGATAGTGGCCATCTTTCAAGAAAGCAAAGAAAATTTAATCAAAAATAAAGCAGTACATGAGTGGTAATAGAACAAAGTTTTGGCCGACTGAAAGGTTAGGAGATTAAAATACATAGAATCAACAAACATTTATAGTGTTCACAACATATCAATTAGAAGGGGAGTTGACTATTAGGACAAATCTAAAAATGATATACAGAAGCAGAGGATAATTGTGATTTCAGGAATAACTTGATGAATAAGAAGATAACATGTTTCTAAATGTATCATTAAAAGCGTGTTCACATTTTAAGGCTTTACATATCATTTGATTTTCCAGTAATAGTCAACTATGAAATGCAGCTAGCTCCCGCTCTTTTATTTTCCTTTCCCTTCATTGACTAATGTGCTGCTTCATTGCCGAAAACAGAAACCAACTCGGCAATGCATTTTTTTAGACAATTGTCTTAGAAAATTCTGAAAAATTATTGCGCGAATATTTTTTGAAAATTTGGAGTTGAGTTAACTTAACATGGCAGTTGATTTTGACATTTGATATTTGTTGGCAAACGCCAACTATGTTGTCATATGAAACACTTGAGAGAGAAACCCCGTAACAGATGTCCAGCATTGGTTCGATGTCCCGAAGCCTACAACTTTTTTTTATAACAAATATAGAAAAATCACCTTCTTGAAAGAAAGATTCAGTTTTTATTCATCAGATATTGTGGATTCACGGATACGAAAATCATGTTACGTAGGTAAATATAGTATTCTTCATGTGGAAATTAACATTGCTATTCAAGTTACTTTCCCATGTATGTATGTATTTTGGGGTGACATCCACTTAGATCTAAAAGATCTATTTTGCCCCCTTACTTCTATTCAGTTTCTGAGGGAGTTTCAGAAACTAGTAGCTTCTTTAGAGTCCTTTTTCCCGGAGTAATCTTAGCAAATCTGCAGGCTTCAACTTAGGTAAATGTTCCTCTTATATCCAGTAATCTCCCAGGTGCTGTGCCCTAGGACTCTGAAGTGCTGTGCAGTAAATTATTTTTGCTCCATTATTTTCAGCTCCCTGTTAAACTCTTAGCGCAGTTTCACTTTGACTTATGCATTCATTGGATCTCAATAGGTTGTAGTCACCCAGAAGAATCTTTGATTGTCCAAGCCCTACTAGATCTTTCCAATGGTCAGGTTTCCTCTTCACCTCGGCTTCACCTATTTCTTCCAGTATTACATTGGAGCTTATTCCACAAAAGAATTTCGGCCCCCAAAAGGGTATTTCAGTCCCTCTTTTTGCTAGTTCATTTGCTATTTCATTTCCTTCTATTCCAGTGTGTCCTGGAATCCACAGTAAGGTGACTATATTGTTCTCGCCTATTTCATTGAGTTTGTCTAGGTATTCCTACACCATTTTGGCACTGATTACACAAGAGCCCAGAGCTTTAATGGCTGCTTGACTAACCGACATTATGATAATTCTTCGCTTTCTGTATCCTTCATCAATATTGAACTGGGCACACTTTCTTATGGCGTGAATTTCCGGTTGAAAGATAGTTGAAATTTTTCCCAAGCTTTCAGTGTGTTTGGTTCCTGGCCCGAACACTCCTATCCCAGTTCCTCCTATTGCTTTTGAGCCGTCTTTGTACCATTAAATGGAATTCTTTCCAGGGCTGGTAATAGTATTTGGATCATATTCCTTCCTTTTTGTTAACTCCGTAACGAATCACTTCCATGGCTGCCGTTGTTCTTCCCTATGTAATAATAGGAAAATCTAATTATTGTTAGAGTATACGTAATTTTCAATTGATGATTAAAAATGTCTTTTCTCTTTTGAAACTTCCGTCCTGAATTCCTGATTAATTAATTTGTTGCATGAAAATTCAAATTTATTAGATAACAAGCTAATTGTATTAATTCCAATTATTGTGAAGAGTATCTAACAGTAGCGATTTCCCGATAAACTTCCGTCACAAAATATTCTTATTGTGAAATTATTATTATTATTTCCTGTGGCAGTGAAGGAAATGACTGAATTTAAATAGTATTTCACTTTATTGAATGAATTAATGGAGAATTACATTGTTATTTATGGAGAGTTATTTAAAAAAATCGAATGCTGCAGCAAAGAATTTTTATATTAACAATTCTATAACTTTTATAACCTAATTGCCGTGGAGAATATATACCACAAAACATGCTCACATAGAAATCTACTTACTTTTTCAGCAAAAATTAAATGCGTAGTAGCAATATTTTTTGAGCAAAGCATTGCGTTTGATATTGTGTATAGAGAAAACATTTTGAAAATTTTGAAGCAATGTAATATAGATGGACATATTATGCTTACAATTAATCAAAAACTTCCCCAGCCACAGATTTTTTAAAGTGAGAGCAAATCGAAGCAGCACAACATATTGACTGCTTTTTAGTCTGAATCGTTCGTTTATCACATCTAGAGGTAGAGGAGGTAAATCTGCACTGTTGGGTAACTCCGCTCAGATCAGTCCGATGTTAATTTGTTTGCTCGGAAAATTTTGACCGAGAAGAACGATTACCTAATCTGTTTATCTGTCATGTTATGAGGTTATGTTGTTAGTCACTCCTGTCATTAGATAAATCTCGTACCATGAATAGCGACCAAAATTGCCTCAGGGATAGACATAGTCGTAAATAATGAAAAATAAAATCTAAAACACTAAATGAACGAAAACATCAAGCAAATAAATCGTAGTCCATAAATGAAAAACACGGGTAAAAACGAGGTTAAAATTTCGTTTAATATTTGATCGGTCGGGTCGTTCGTTTAGCAATTTGCTTAGATTAATCAGTGATCACGTGACCATAAATCCGCCGCCTCGGCGATGCAAATAACGAGCGTGTAACCTATCCTTGAAATTACCATCCTATAGTACTGTTTTCACTATAGAATTTCATGCACTGCTACAAGCCGTTTAATTATCAAAAGATATAAAGTACCCGAAGTCCTTATATAATCACAGAATCTCTCCGCTCACTAGAATCCATTTAAAAACTTTATAATAGACATACCTACTATCATAGGCGTGCCCACGGGGGGGGCAGGGTGGACCATGGCCCACCCTAATCTGTCCACCCCAATTCCTCAAATATCAATTTATTAAAAACATTTTATAATTTTTAAATTTTAACTTTTTTCAATGATATGAGAAAGCAGTTTTCCATTCTTAAAATGAATTGCGAGAAATTGAAGGTCGGCAATATGCAAAAGCAATGTTTCGGCGGGCACGGCTCGTTGTTTTTTCTTCAAAAGATTCCGATTTTGATATTTGGCCCCCCCTAATAAAAAAGTCTGCGCACGCCTATGCCTACTATTGCAGTCGAAATTAACTCCAGGAATCTCAAATGGATGGAGTTCAGGGTAACGGGGAAGCAGATCAACGACCAAAAAAAGCAAGTGATAGTGCGACTATACACCGAGAAAAAAATTTCATCCTCACAGCAAGTTTTTTCGCTATTCCAGCCAAAAAATCTATTAAATAGGCGCTAAGAGAGATATGTGCTATGGCAGTAAAGATTGCTTTACTAAAATCTCTTTAGTGTAGTAGTAAAGTATTTTTATAAAGTACCTTTACCAAACCAAAAGATAATTTTTACGAAAGTAGCAGAGTATTATTATAGAAGTGATAAATTTTTTTACTGATATCAAAAAGTGACTTGGTTCTCCTAGGAATCTAAGTGAGCTGTTTTAGATGATGATTATTTTAGATTCGTGAAGTCGGGTTTTGGTCTAGACAAGATTTTATTCTTCTACTGGAAGCTAAATTACTAATTTAGAATACATATTTTTCAGATGCTTGTCATTTGTTTGCCATCGCGGCAATATTCATTAGTTATATAGAAAAGATTATTTTCTGTCTTAGAAAAATCCTTATTAAGCGCAGGAACATTATATTCCCAATGCAGGAACTTATTTTCCGCATTTGATAATGTTTATGATATTACAGAAGTATGTCTTTCCAGGAATTTTTTTTGGTTGGAGATTTTGCCGTATACTACTGGATATAACATTAATGAGTGGTTATTTGATAGTCCACAATATGCCAGACCAAAACTGCAAATACAATATATACAGGGTGGGGCACTATGAACGAACTATTCTCTGGCGTCTTAACGGCAAATATAATTAGAAAAAATAAGACGTAGATTTAAGTAGATGACTTAGGACTATAATTTAAAAATGTTTTGGAATATACAGGGTGCTCCAAAAAAGCGTGCCGTATCAAAGTTAGGTTCCTTTAAATCGAACACCCAGTATTTTATCACATTTTTAAATTGTACTATTAAAAATAATGTAAGTTCAGCAACATTTCCCTATACCTATCTAGGTCAGTTTCCAGGATAAATCGATTTTACATAATTTTTCTACACCCACATGTATATTATCCATTTCCTGCACAGATTAGAGAATGGAAATGTAGGCCATATCGGTTAACTGAACGTATATGATTTCATATACATCCTAGAACGTATATGAAAACCACCAATCAGCATTCGCGTTTATTACTCGTCATTCATCTTTTTTTCAATTTAAAGAAACGACAAAATAACTTGTCAAAAAAAAGTCTCTCCCAGAAGCACTGGATCCAGAATATTTATTTATAAAAATAAACTTGAATAAAATAAACCTTATAAATTAATAACAAATACTAAAAACAGAATAAAATGGGTATTTAAGGAACTACCGATGAAGGTCAGGTTTTATGAAGGTATGTAATACTTCTAAGATGTACCTTTAATGAATCTGGGTAGCCGAGTGGTTAACATACCGGACTTTCATGATGTAGTACCGAGTACGATTCCGGGCGAAGAAATTTTTTTTCAATTGTCAATTTTATTTTTAAATAATTATTCTGCTCAATATTGATAACTACAACAGGCAGACGCTTGAAATATTTAGCAGAATATTCATTATTATAAATAAAGGTACGGTACCCTTTTTGCGGGAGTCCGACTGGCAACATCTATTTATAACAGCATCGCATATTTAAAAAAAGAAACCGTAACATTATACAAATTGTACATTTAAAAACTGTACGTTTATCACAAAAAATTAGTGAAGACATAAAATTGAATTGGTACGATTATGAATAAAATTGTTGAAAATTTTTAATTTCAAGTTATATTTATTTTACAGTTTATTCAAATGTTTATTTTCTAGATTTTTCTTGAATGGGTCGTAGAAAAAATATACTGTTCGATTCGTGTGGATTGTCCATATCGCACTCGAACGATTGAGCACTCCACCTACGGCGTCGTGCTCAAACTTCGTCCTCGTGCGATATGACCATCATATCCACACTAGTTGCACAAACTACTATTGTAGACCCTCCGAAAAAATACAATAACTTCAAAATAAAAACGAATAACCACATTTGCTTTACACCATCTCACTAGAAGCTTTTAACATTCCGTTTCCAATATTTACTGCTATGCTATCGTATACAGGGTGTTTTTAATATGACAGTATAACCCTAATGGTTATTTGATAGTCCACAATATGCCAGACCAAAACTGCAAATACAATATATACAGGGTGGGGCACTATGAACGAACTATTCTCTGGCGTCTTAACGGCAAATATAATTAGAAAAAATAAGACGTAGATTTAAGTAGATGACTTAGGACTATAATTTAAAAATGTTTTGGAATATACA
>CAJUYG010000871.1:0-19509 GCA_910591675.1 Galerucella calmariensis | reverse complement strand
TATGCTATCGTATACAGGGTGTTTTTAATATGACAGTATAACACTAATGGTTATTTGATAGTCCACAATATGCCAGACCAAAACTGCAAATACAATATATACAGGGTGGGGCACTATGAACGAACTATTCTCTGGCGTCTTAACGGCAAATATAATTAGAAAAAATAAGACGTAGATTCAAGTAGATGACTTAGGACTATAATTTAAAAATGTTTTGGAATATACAGGGTGCTCCAAAAAAGCGTGCCGTATCAAAGTTAGGTTCCTTTAAATGGAACACCCAGTATTTTATCACATTTTTAAATTGTACTATTAAAAATAATGTAAGTTCATTAACATTTCCCTATACCTATCTAGGTCAGTTTCCAGGATAAATCGATTTTACATAATTTGTAGACCCTCCGAAAAAATACAATAACTTCAAAATAAAAACGAATAACCACATTTGCTTTACACCATCTCACTAGAAGCTTTTAACATTCCGTTTCCAATATTTACTGCTATGCTATCGTATACAGGGTGTTTTTAATATGACAGTATAACACTAACCATTTAATACATAAATTTCTGGCTTAATTTAAATGGAACACCCTGTATCTGTTGGGTCTGTTGAACGTGGGAATTTATTACCTTTCAGTTGGTATTGGGGTTGCCTATATCTAACTCTGATAGTTCTCGAGAAATTTTAAATTTGTTTTTTAATATTCAATTATTTGCTGACATCTAGTTACCTATGACATGATTCTCCGATGGAAAGTTTTTAAAAATTTAAAATTTGTTATTTTGACAGTAAGTGCTTTGTTGTATGATTTATTATTGATAAATTAAAGGTCTTTTAAATCAGAACGGCACGCTTTTTTTGGAGCACCCTGTATGTTCCAAAATATTTTTAAATTATAATCCTAAGTAATCTACTTAATTCTACGTCTTATTTTTTCTAATTGTATTTGCCGTTAAGACGCCAGAGAATAGTTTGTTCATAGTGCCCCACCCTGTATAATATATAGGTGTTTTGTTCAAAATGGCACATCTAATAACAATAAATACATAAGAATATATAGAAAATGCTCAACTTTAAACAAATAACTTATGTATTTTTCGGTACATCACAACCTTTCATAATATGGCTTGGCTATCAAATAACTACCCACCAACCTGCACCCTGCACACGCATGTTTCAACAAACCTACGCAGTATATCGGGATCAATTTCAAGCTTCAATAAAATTTCAATCATAACTGAGCTTTTAAAGGTAAGCATTATTTATTTCAAATTATGCTTGAAATCAAATCGAATATATTTATGCAGTCTTATGGTTCAAATATTATATACCGCGAAATCTCTATGGCAAAAAATATTTGCTGGAAATACATAACTGTATTAAACCAATTATGCGTATGTATACAAGGATGGTTAAGATAACACAACAAAATGTGGAAAAAAATCAACTTTATTTTTAATATTGTTATTGCACATATAGCCTTTAAGGAATAAAAAAAAATTTGTCTGGATATAAAAACCATATTTAACAAATTGAACACATATATGAATGATGTAGTTTTAATATTATACCTCATTTAAAACCAGGAGGAGTGATTTGAATTTAAGTTGGCAATTCTGTAGACCTCTGATTGGTCAGATTCAGCCCAGTTTCACACAACACTCTTTAATATTGACATCAGCTGATAGTTTTCATTTTTGATAGTTCTGACAGAGAAATAAATAAATATTGGATGAAAAACCAAAAATATTCTCAAGTAGTGGGTACATTATTACTTTACATTTTTTTTTAAGTAGTAGAGTCGGCTTAGCGAGTATTAAGGGAATACTGAAGTAGAGGAACATTATATAGTGCAGAAAATATTGGTGGAATACCAGGACTTTTGAAAAATTGTGATGAGTGAATGAAAAATGTCGTTCGAAGAACAAAAATGTTATCTGTGCTGCACAAAATTTTGCAAGCTTCAAAGAAACGTTCAGGCTTTCTTGAAACAAATTAAATTTATCTGTGTCACCTTTTGACGAGTCAAATGTAGGTACTATTTTTTTGTTATATACATATTTGGGAAGAAATCGTCAAAGTTCATCGGAAGAACATGCCATGGAAGATATAGAAAAGAATGGGTTTGGTAGAAAATACATTATTAGTTTTTGAAGTTAAAAAAAAGGAAGAAGGTATCTCAGAAGTATTTGAAAAATGGTTTATTACACTTAATTCGGCAACCTAAAGATAACTGTTGGAAATGTTTAAATTAATACTGCATATTGTTCTACAATGCTATTAATTTTGTAATATTGTTATTGCTAGAACATATTATCAATTGTCATATTCTTTTCAATTTAATTGAATTAAATTTATTTAAGGTAACTCGACTATCTCTCATTCTCCACCATCAACAATAACCATAATTTGTTTGTTGTCGATGTGAATCTGAATCTTGAATAAGAAACGAAACAGGAAAAAGTCTTACATTTTGTTTAATGCGTAGGTACATCTGAAAAATATACTGCAGATCAGAGTAGAAATCGACTTATGACTAATGTCTTTGTAATCAAGGCATATTTAATATATGTATTTGGAACACGACTGTTGACTACGTTTTCGGAACACACCCTTTAGTAACTAATCTGGTAATTTTTAGTGGTGTGATTAAGGCTTTTCAAATTACTCCTCCTGGTTTTTAAATGAACTATAGTTATAACTAATTTTAAACAAGTATATAAAAATAATGGGGTGGACAAACAAAGGTGTGTGGAAGAACAGAGAAATATTTCTGTCTTTTATAACAGGACTGTGATAAATTGATACATAATAAAATCAACTTTATTTTTAATATTGCCCAGCCTCTAAAAAAAGTTTTTTCTGAATATAAAAAAAAACATTTAAAAACCTAAACACATATGTATGATCTAGTTTTGATAACTAATTCTTAAGTATCCAATCAATTCGGTGGATAAACAAATATAATATGTAAATGAACAGAATAAATAAATATTACACAGGGTGTAATGGGTGATGGAGCAAAATAAGATCAACATTTTGGTAACATTCAATCTAAAAATATTCATAGGATAGGCAACTTGATTCACCTCTGAAACTATTCAATTTATAATGTTACAAAATATAAATCGTTTAGAGAGAAATAATATGAATTACTATAGACAATTTGGAGTTCTGATACTTACACTTAAATGGGATTCTGGAGCTAATGCTGTGTATGCTTGTTGATGATATCAAGTAATTTCTAAAATAGTTTTTGAAGACAAGTCTTGGACCAAATTTTGGGAATAGGCCTGTTCCTGTTCCTTCATCAAGCAATCTAACACTTTGATCATTGATTCCTGCACCTAATTTAAAAATTCAAACGCATTTTAAATTCACATATATATACAAGATGTTTGATGAGTATGGTATACACTTTTAGTGGGTGTAAATTAATATTTTTAATTGAAAACCAGATAATTATTTAATTTCTATCATCTTTTATAAAAATATATTTGTATACATGCATGTACTTACAATCAAAATTGTCGATGAATTCCTCAAGCCCCCAAGTTGATAAAATGATTATAATAATGCCGAGGGACTACAGAGTTACTGCGCGTCGTTCTCGCGCACATCCAATAAACGCACTCCCTTACAAATTGCCGAACCATGATTGGTCAAACAACGACAGTTGTAAATAACGGACATTCAAATTTCAAATAAATATCTACTAGACCAAGGGTTTTCTTTTCTGTTTTAGCAAAGAAAAATGCTATTTTCGTGAAAAAATTTTTTTTAACAGTGATAGTGAGCTTATTTAGAGCTTATTTATAACGGAAAGATATTTTTCTACGGTAGTGAAGTAATATTTATTAAAAGTGAAAATTCCTGGTATAGGAAAGAATGTTTTGTATTTTTAATAAGTATCTTATAGTTTCTGTATAGAGATAATAGAAAAGTCGATTTTACTAACTCAGTTAATCAGTTTTATTACCACAGTGAAAATTCTACTTGTCTTAGCCAAAAAAAGTTTAGGAAAGAACGCTTTGCTGGGAATTTTCTCAGTGTAGTTTACGCGATGACCATCAGTGACTTAAAGCGTTGAGTGGAAATAATTCGCTTATCGCGAATGAAAAATTGATTGATACGTGGCCAAATCAATGGTACGAATCGAAAACAAAGTTACTGGTTTTAATAGGTTATTAAAGTGTTTTAATTACTCCAAGTTGACAGACCATGATAACATTTTGTGTCCTAATACCTATTGAAGTTTTTACTTATACTAAAACTAAATAGTGTTGAATAAACTTCTCCTCAGTGTACCTTAATGAAATTAATATATTGAAAATTTTGTAAAACTCATTTTTTGTCGCTAATAACCAACACGGTCGATGCGACAGTGAAAACGGAAATAAATAAAAAATAAAATGTAAAATAAAACAAAAATTAAATTCACAAAATTTATACGGTTATTAAAATGCGTCGCATATATCATGATGTAATTTTTTATTTGTGCCTAAGCACGGTACAGAACGGAAATGGAAAATTTGTAGGAACAAATTATTCGTGCATCAATACCGACGGGACTTTTTAACGCCACATTCTAGCAACAGTTCAATAGAAGTGAAAATTGTTAAAAAACAATGACCAGTATCGGAAAATACCAGACAAGCGGCATCCGCTTTCAAATTTGTGTCAGCAAGAAAGACAATGACCACTACAATGATAAACGATTATGATGTACATAATAGAATATGTCCCAATAGAGCTAAGAACGGCTAAACTTTGTGTGTGTCAGACGACTAAACGATAAATACATGATTGTATAAAGAATTTTGGTTCAGTTAAGCAAAAGTCTTCTTGGAATCGCTTAGATCCAATAAATAGGTTATGTTGGCCTAGATTCAACGATTCTCTCCGACGCAGTGGTCAGTCCATTTATTATATAGGACGTAACATAAGTTATCTGATAAGCTTTTATACATGGCTACCCATATTAGTATGATATGCTTAAAATTGACCCAGTTCTGGCGTTATCACTTGATAGGATTACAATAGCTTGTGACATCAAGAAAATAAGTCAAAATTAATCTAAATGCGCTTCATTCATGGTGTAATATATATAATAAGTTCACATTTATTTATTTTACTCGTATATACTTTTGTTGAATGTATATCGTTGCTAACAAGAAACGCACCACTTAATATTATTTAATGAACTATTTTAGACAACCAGAATATGAATAGTCTGGTAAAATTAGCCATAAAAATAGTGGAACCTTGGGTTCACCATTAGAAATAAAGTGTCAAAAGTTTCCATCGATCTCATGTGCGCTAAAAAAGTTATTCGGGGTAAAGGGTCAAAAGTTCAAGTTTTTTGAATTTTTTCTGAAGATAGTTTTATCGAAAAGACCAAAGTTATAGATATTGAAACTATGTACAGAGATGGTCCATATGATTTTCTTACTAAAAAGCCCAATTCCTGAGATATTGCGATTCCAAGGGTCACGTTTTCACGCCATCTTGGTTTCCCTGGTAGGCCTACTGCACGAACTGTTATGACGTAATTTTTATGGACAATACTCTTTCAAGTGCTGGATAATTATTGACATTGATATTGGTTTGTGAGCTTAACTGTTCTGATTTCTTTTGACATTTTATTCTGTTTCATACACTTTAAAGTCAACTTCAACACTCATGTCTTCTTCGATTTCTTCTTCTTCTTTTTCCTCTTCACTTGGATGTTCATAAATTGATCAAATGAAGATGAATCAGTAGTTTCTTCATCAAAATCACATCGATATTCCTCTGTTCTATTCAATTGAACATTTGTGCAAGACTGACCTTGACAATCGGTACACGCTGGAGAACACAGTAACCCCTACTTTTTTTTACAGCCACTTTTGGCACTTTTTTGGAAACGCAAAAATAGTGTTTTTCTGGAGCTCGTCGGAGTGAAGTTTGAATCGGTTCCAAAGTATTATCTATTAATTCCCAACCTCAGGTTCAGTTAATTGCCTAGCCAGCCATGTCTGAACTTGATAGTATACTCAATACAAGTGTTGAATAGCATGCGTCGATGTTTGAGGAACACAGGATAGGGGTACTTGCACCTTGTTTCGGATATTTTGACAAAGGTTAATTATCTGTATCAATTTTTTTGATGCTTCGTAAATAACAGCAAGGAAGCAAATCTCTTTCGTATTTATTGTTTGAGGTTAAGAATCATTTTCGGAAAATGCTTTTGCGCAGTCAATCATTTCTTTTTTTTTTCAAATAATTCTCAGGATTCAGTAAAGGATTGACTATGATTTCAGTGTATATTGTCAGAATAGTATAGTTTATACATGAAAGAGGCACAAATAGTCATTTATTCTACTTATCTTTTTTTTTCTCAGGAGCCGTCCGTTCGCCGGTACCACCTCAGCCTCCTGGGCTTATTGTGGATACTCCTAGTGTTCTGACTACAACCTATCCAGCCAATCCGTTCCCTGTTTCAGCTCATACAGGTTCTTTGCTGGTTGGTTTTAGAAGTCTTCTGGAGTCATTTGGGTTCTGCCATACAGTTTCTGCCTTCTGTGGTCCAGCGACCCACAGTTGCATAGTATATGCAGAGCTGTTTCGGTATCCTTTTTGCATCTTCTGCATGTGAGGTCTCCGTTGTACAGCCCTATTTTGTTTAGGTGCTCCTTTGTGGGAAAGTGTCCCGTAAGTAGCCCCGTAATGGTGTGTAGTTTGTTCCTGCTCATTGAGAGCAGTTCTTTCGCTACTTTTTCTGATGGTTCTTTTATGAATTTCTTCCCATATATTTGCCTGGTCGTATTCTTCCAGTGTTTATTGTGTTGTTCTTTCAACCACCCTTTAAACCATGACCTCGTTAAGAATCTGGGGATGCCCACATCAGATTCGGGTCCGTTCATCAGAGTTGACGATCCTACTATTACGAGTTCGTCAGCTTTTCCATTGCCTGCGATTCCTTTATGTCCTGGGACCCACTCCAGTGTTACACTGCTCCGAGTCGTCAGTCTTCTAAGTTCTTCGCCGCATTCCCATACTAGCCGAGATGTCACCCTATAGCTCTGAAGTGCTTCAAGGGCGGCTTGACTGTCACTGTAGATCCTGATCTGCCTGTTGTTGTAGGCTCTCATATTACTAGCCCGTGCACATGCAAGTATTGCATAGACCTCTGCTTGAAATACAGAAGCGTATTTGCCAAGCGAGACGATCCCTTCATATTTGCTCGTCTTGCTGTATATGCCCGCTCCGGTGCCGAGTTCCTTTTTTGATCCGTCTGTATACCAGATCAGTTCATTCGCTCTACTAAGTGGTGGTGCGTTCTCTTCCTCAAGCTCCTTTCGATCTTTGATGACAATTCCGAAGTTCTTGCGAAATATATATTTGGTGGTCATGTGGTCTGTTGGCATTTTGAAAATGTCATCATCCACATGCCCTATCTCTATGTGTCCTCTCCCATAATGTGCTACGTCATGGTCTGATGCTTTTTCCAGTCGGGTTAGTGCTGCCCTTGCTTCGCACATTATGACACAATGTAGCGGAGGAAGGTCTAGCTTTGTCTCCAGCGCCGCTGTAGAAGTAGTCCTCATTGCCCCTGTAATGCCAATGCATGCAAGTCTTTGGAATTGGATTCGTTCTTCACCCTTTGGGTACGAAACCCTAACAATAAAAAAGAACGTTTGTGATACTAAAAATACGGGCCACACGGTACTACGGCTTTCTCATGATACTATATATTTAAACCTGTAGAGCACATGTGGCAACAGCTAAAATCCAGAGTTAGATTTGAAAACGTTTCACTCTCATTAAACTCAATTGTTATACAATTAATTAGTAATGTGACAAGTAATCTTCCTATTGATAGCTGGAAAAATTCGATTTAGCTTATTATTAAGGTTGAAGGTACTGATCCAAAATGCTTATGTCACTTTAGCAACCTAAGTTGTTAATTTCAATGAAGACGAAGTGATACTGATCTAGATTTGGGTTAAATAGTTAGCTGTAAATATTATAGAATACGTTCATTAGCTGTAAGTAGGTAATGTATTGGTGTAAATATATAAGTGAATATATATTTTTTTCTAAATACACTACCAGCTTTTTTGTTTCATCCACAATCATAGTTCGTGTGCTACTCACTCTGCTCCTTTTCGATTTTACTTCAATGTTATATCAGTTATAATTTAAAAAATGTTTTTATGATACCTTCCACTATTTTGGAGATACTCTATATGGCACTAAAGGTTTCTATAATGTGGTAACTATTGAAATATAATTTTTTTAATTGAAACATTTCTTGATAACATTTGCCAATTAGATATAATAAGTTCAACGTATACGGTGGGACACCCTGTACGTTTCAACAGTTTAATTTGTTCAATTCCAATTAATAAATGAATATTTTTTTTGAGAAAATGTTTTTTACAAAATAAATTTAGTTTATGTTTCAGTATCTAAATTTTAACGACTACGGATCTGTTACTGTTTACTGTACAATGAGGGATTTATGAACTTTTATTTCTAAATCCTATCTTATTAGTAAGCAAGATCTATTCTTGGTAGTTTATATAAACTACTCTGTATAATTTAAAGATTTGTGATTTTCTTGGCATTGAGAAGAAAAAAAATTGTAGTGCGGGTACAGCGTATAAGAAGTAGGTAACCTACTTCTCAGAATAAACGATTATCAGACCTCCCAAATAAATCTCGAAAAGTAGCTTTCTTAGATTTAAGCACATGTTTTGGGGAAAATAGCATTTTTTAGAAAAACAGCTCTGAATTAACGAAGTTTATCTTCCATACCTTTCCGAAACAATTATTGTGTGAGCAACAAATACCCAAGCAGCATTATTCTGACTTGACATAATGTTTACTTAAATCAGCGTTGGTTTTCAACACAAACAATTATTGTTTATTGATAAATATAGCAGCATAATATTTTCTTTTATCCTACCACCTACCACATAATATGAGTTGTTCATTTCGAAAGTTACATAAGTTATTCAAAAAAATTTCAATTCATATGTTGACAACAATTTTTCGAAGGAATCTATAGCATCGTGGACTTTTTTTCAGCAGTGCCAATGCAAGTACTTTTTCCTGGGTGGTCCAACGCCTGCCAAGAGGACTTTGTCTTGCAGAACATCTGCAGTGCTACTGGACAACCCATCAGAATTATTTTTCCTTTTAAAAAGACCACAACAATTCTTACTATTTATCACTGGATAGAATATAATGCATTTTCTCAGCCTCATCTTTACTATTTCCACAAATGAAACAAAGTTATTTTCGTGACATATTAACTGGCCGAAATTCTAATTAAGTCAAATAATAAACTAACGAATAACCAAAAAAAAATTCTAATCAGATACAGTACAACAGGCATAAGCCAAATATTGCGGCTGTTATGGTGACACAACGAATGTCAGATGTTAGCGAATACACGATACCCAAAATTCATGGAACGAGAATGGCCAGAACAGTCAGGAGATTCTCACCTTCTCTAGCGCCCGGTGAATTTGCCACGGTGGTTTTGATGGTTATGGTTTATGGATTATCGAGCCATATGTGCATTATGTCGGAAAAGCGTAATATTCCGGACATCTCCAAACCAGATATGAATCGGGGTTCAAGGATAATGCTGAACGAAGACAATTCGACAAGCAGCTGCTCAGTATATAAAGCAGACCACATTCTTCACAAAAATTAGTCAAGGGAAAGATCAAGCAGCCGAATGCAGTTTCAAAATTGCATCTTTGACAGGAAAGGGAAGACTTTTCACTGATTTTTTGCGTAACTACAGATGGCGCACCCGCTATTATCGAGACACAAGGGATTTGTATATTATGCTCTCACTGCATGCATTGGTCGACCACTTTTCAACATTCATTGCCTCATTCATCAAGGAATTTTATACGCGAAAATCTTGAGGGAAAGCTTAGAATCTGTGATGAATATTATTGTAAAAGCTGCAAACTACATTGCTGGTCGTTCTTCATTAATAACGGAAAATTCAAGTCATTTTGACAAGAAATGAAAAGTGTACATTTAGATAAATCCATTACACAGCAATATACGCTTAGCCGCGGTAAACTTCTTTCTCAATTCATGGAATATTTGGGAGAAATTAGGTCATTTTTATTGCAAAAAAATCAAGCTCAAGTCTTCCTGAACTAGATAATAAAGAGTGGATTTGTAAGTTGATGTTCCTAACTGATACTACAAATCATCTCGGCGAACTAAACCTTAAGCTGCGAGGATCGGGTCAAACTGTTGTAGATTCATTCGCGAGATTACCTCCTATACATATAAATACTTTCCAAATCTAGAAACACTCACTCAACCTTAATAATTGTGATAATGCTGCATATAATGAGAAAATATCAAACTACATATACTTCACTGAAAGAAGAATTTGCTGAAAGAGGTCAAGATTTTGATAAACATGGCACGTTCATGAGAAAACAAACAGACTAAATGGATTTTACTAGCGTTCTTTCTAATGAATCTTTTTTCGCTTTAATGGAAATTCAAGATTTCGAGCATGACGACTAGAGATGTACCACGGGACAATAAGTAAATGTAATCCATACATCTGGTTGTGCCACCGAATTTGTAGTGGGGACTAAAGGTTTAATTATAAAATCTTATAAAAATCTGAACAGTTCAATTACAAATTCAATATAATACAAAAAACATTTTCAAAATTTGGCTTGAAATACAAACTTACATTAAATTCACAATTTGAAATCTCTTGTACTCCGCCGAGCCTCTTACATATTTCTTCCCACACGGAGTAGATCATCGCTTCCAATGTCTGAAGCCCAATCAATGTTTCACGAGATGTTAGAAAATTCATACTGTGATAATATTTTAATTTCCTGAGATGTTAGTACTCATAGTTAATTCTTTATAAATTAGTTCAGATCACTGTTGCATGTCGTAAAATGAATTAATGAAAATTGAAAATTATATGAAGCACTCTGTATTGAGTCAGTAATATGTGATTGTCAAGACACCACTTGTGATATTTTGGGCATGAGAATATTTTATGCATCATTTAATTATGCTAGGAAAAAATTGTTAAGAAATTCAGAACAAATGTTTAGTTTAGAATTATAAGAAAGAAAGAGAGTTACAAAGATGTACTTATATAGGGATCGGATCTACACTCTGAAAAAGATTTTCTTGAATAAAAGAAAAATTTTTTAGGATAAACAAATCTGAAGTTTGAATAGAGTCCACCAAACAGAGGTGTTAAGTTAAAATTTCGGTTTGTTTAAAATTTCAAACAAGAGTTTGGTATCATTCAAACTAATTGTAGTGTTATATAAACATTCAGGTGATTAGATTTAAGGAAATTATATCTTCAATCCAAACTCCAAGCTGTTTACTTCAAACAATTAATATTTTAATATAAACAATTAATTTCTTTAAAACGTTATGACCATCTCTTGTTTTGAAACTTGAGTTGTTTATTTTAAACAACTACAAGTTTAATTTAGTTTTATTGATGTAAATCAAATTATCCTTTTATTATGTATTTTTATAATGAGTCATATTAAAGAGTGTTTGTGCAAAATTGACAAAGTTCTACAAAACTAAAACCAAATTCGAAAAGTCTAGATTACTGAAAAGGTAGAATCATTGATTTTGAGTACTACTACTACTTGTCGAAATATACAAAACTTAAAAAGTACCTACATACATAGAGACGAATTCAAGGATTCATCTATATAGACAACTAACCCGGTTAGTTTTGTACTGGAATACCATGATTGCCACTCAAAACACAAATATATACATAGCAGCAAAACACACTTCCTTAGGTGGGACAATTCACACACATCCAGTAAATCCTAAACTTGGCCACAGGTTAATGATGTGATCTTTTTTAATCTGTGACTTTTCAGCAAATGTTCAATTTAAAAATATAACCGTTGTATGTATACAATCCATACATAACACCATAATATAAATAAATTGAACTTTTAACGGGTTTTGTCTCTGATCGTATGCATACAATATCTACGGTCCACGATATAAACACACCGAGTACAGAGACAAGGGCCGAGCACCTACTTACTTATTATCTGCAGTCCAACTACTACTATGACTAAACGAGAGGGGTGCGGTTTTCACGTTTCAATGCTCGTGATTGGGTGTTAAATTTCTTTAAAACAAAGAATTTAGAAATGTTTTTTAATTTCAAAGAAATATATTCTTTGAACCAATTATATGCAACAATGTAGAATAACATTATGGCATCTATACTTTCAAAGCAATGATTCATTATCTATGAAAATTTTATATTTTTATTTGAACAAATTTATATATTCCCAACAAATATATCCTTTATATTTAATACTTGCCATATTTGAAGCAAATAAATGTGAACTTTAATTTCAAACAATTCATAATCTATAATTAAATAGTTTAAATTTCTTCATTCAACACCTATTGCTTGAGTTAAACAACATTTGTTATAATTATAAAATTTTTATTAAATAAATGTAATTGTTCAATTCAAACCAACCGTTTTCAGCGTAAATGAATATTCTTTAAGTTAAATAATTGCAATATTTGGAAGAAAGTTATCCAAATAGTAATTGCAAACAATTTATAATTTCAATTCAAACAATTTGAATTTTTCAATTGAATACTCAATTCTTTTGCATTTATATTAATTCTTAACAAATCATTTTCAAACAAATACGTTTACTTCAATCAAACAATCCTTTTTCAGAGTGATATACGCTCCGGAACCTATAGGGTGTAATCTATAATCGGGTTAATAAATTTTAAGATTTACCTTTATTTAGTGAAGGAAACCCACCAATGGCCTCTCTGTGCTTCCGCAACAGCTTTTCTTTCAACGCTATTACTAGTAGCTAGCTTTCCAATCGTCTTCTCACCTTCATGATTATGATCAAGCTGAGATTCCAAAATATTTTTTTGTTTGCTCTTATAAATTTTGATGAAGCTGCATCTACTTTTGGTGTTAGTGCAACGCCATCTTATTTTAACACATTTTCAATGTGTGCTTTTGAACACTAAAAATTCTTAAAGATCAATTGAACTTCCATTGTTGTCTTAAAAAACTCACGATTAACCGCTTTGCCATGAAGATTATAAATAAATAGTAAGCAGCAGTAAGAAAGTGTTATTAGCCCCTTAAGAAATACTCCTCAAGCAAACTTTCGAGTTTAGGCTACCTGATTTAAATTTCGTGGTATAATACAACTCGGTGGTCAACGCTTCCCGTTTATGTCAGGTAAGCGTGGTAATCTCCAATATACGCCTATTATTATTTGATAAAATCTACATTTGATTGAAAAAACCTTTTTCCGTGAATAACTCTACACCTCTGTCTCTATTGTTATGTGCTTCCTCTTTTTGAAGTATAGTGCTTTTTTGTAGTCTCTCCAGCTGCATTCTATTGGTTTAATACCCTTTGGGATTGGGCTACCACATATTTCATTTTTATCTAACGATAAGGCTATGTAAAAATCTGGGAAAATGGTGAACTAACAGTGAAGGCATCGGATTGCATTTTGAGGGTGATCGATAGTCATAAAAATATTATGCCAGTTTTATCGTGTCTTCGTTTCGATGAATACTTGATAATGACTTAGCACTATCCTCAAGACGGAAATAACAAATTGGATAATAATGTCAGGTTTATAGCTTTCAATCCAACGCAATACTACATTTTTAAAAACTTCCTGATGGTAGAAAGTACCTACATTTATAAGGAAGGTTTGCTACATTGTTTTATCAATATTTCATGTCTTTATATGAAGAATTGCAGGACACTATTGAAATAATTCTATTCTAAACAGTAATAACGGAAAAATTATGAAAATAATAGTGCATGTAGCACCGTTCAACTAATAAAAGGAATATTTCCCAAGAAAATCATGTTATTGAATAAAAAATTGGATAGATGAGACTTTTACTTGTAGATCCATACTAAATGATGAAATAAAACAATTTGTCCACGACCACCTAATAATAAGTCAATATTTTACCTCCTAACTAAAGGTATATGGTACCCATATATCAACTGTCGTGAATTATGGTTCATAATACACTATAGTGTATTATGGTTCATAATTCACGACTAGAGATGGGGGTACAATATGAAATAAACTATTAAATCTGTGTATTTTGTTCAGGAAATTTGTTTCTGACATATATCGTATCTATAAAATATTGTAATTTTTAGTATTGATACTTTTCATAACGATATTTTCTAATATTAAGTATTTTAAAACAATATATTTATAACGGTACGTTGTATTGATACTTTCTACAATATCACCCATCTCTATATATGTCAAGTTATTTGAAGTAGATGCCACAACATTTTGAGGTTAGTATTATGCCAAATCGCTACTGACTTTTATTTATTAATAAATAAATTAAGTGTCGTGGACAAAGTATAGTATTCTACTCGCAATTTATGGCCATAATTCGCTTGGGTGACTTGCGCCCCTCGCCTGCGGCTCGTGACGCAAACGTCACCCATCGTGAATTATGGCTATCATAAATTGCTCGTTTAATAATATACTATTGTCCACGACCACCTTATAATAAGTCGATATTTTACCTCCTAACAAAAGGTATATGATACCCATATATCTACTAGAGTGAATTATGGTTCATAATACACTGGAGTGTATTATGGTTCATAATTCACGACTAGAGATGGGGGTACAATATGAAATAAACTTTTAAATCTGTGTATTTTGTTCAGGAAATTTGTTTCTGAAATATATCGTATCGATAAAATATCGAAATCCTTAGTATTGATACTTTTCATAACGATATTTTCTAATCTTAAGTATTTCAAAACAATATATTTATAACGGTACGTTGTATTGATACTTTGCACAGTATCGCCCATCTCTATGTATGTCAAATTAATTCACCCGTGGATAATAGGTGTGTATAATGAAAAGGTCACATGATTTATAATTATATTGAAGATTATTCCTAAAAACGACACAATATATTAATTAAAAATTTTCATCAAGACCCGGATTCGAACCTGCGACCTCGCTTTCCCAAGTAAGGCCATAGAGACACATATACGATACTATCAAGGTTTATATATAGGAGTAAATCGTATTATTTTATCTAGTGTGTATGATGTATGTCAAAAGTAAAAGTGACGTTTTAAATAATTTATTGTTAATCTTAAGAATTTCTTCAACTATAGTGGTGCTTAAATTTAAAATGGAAAGTGATTCAGAAAGTGAATGGAATGTTACCCCGCCAAACATAAGAGAAGCTGCTCAAATAGTCTCTTTAAATTTATTGCCGGAGAAATCCAGAAAATTATATATGAAAGCCTATGATTCCTTCCTCAATTAGAAAAAAGAGGAAAAAATTAATTCATTTTCTGAATCTGTGCTACTGGTATATTTTACCAAACTTTCTACAACATACAAATCATCGACACTCTGGACATATTACTCGATGCTTAAGAGTACTATTAGTATTCATCATGGAATAAATATCGAAGAATATAAAAAACTACAAGCGTTACTGAAACGCAAAAGCGAAGGATTTCGACCTAAAAAGGCAAAAAAATTTTCATCCGAGAATGTTAACGATTTTATCACAAAAGCGTCGGACGAGAAATACCTTGCAACAAAAGTGAGTTTTATTAACATGATTTAATGGAATCGCACAATATGTAAGTACCTACCTATATTAATTTTCTCTTTTTTCAAGCTGGCTTTAATAATGGGAGTAATGGGTGCCTGTCGAGCTAATGAGATGTACTCTATGAAAATTACGGATCTGGAAGATTTAAGATCAACATTTTTGGTAAATGTGCCTAATACTAAGACCAAAGTTACCAGAAAATTCACAGTAAGCGACCATTTCTACGAAATTTGCAAGAAATATATAAACGCTCGGCCAGTTAACTGCAAAAGAGAAGAATTTTTTCTCAATTTCCAAAACGGTAAATGCTCTAATCAAAGAATTGGCATTAATAAATTTTCAAAAGTGGGAAGAGACATTGCCGTTTTTCTAAAAATACCAAATCCCGAAAGTTATTCTAGTCATAGTTTCCGAAGATCGTCTGCAACTTTGCTGGTCGATGCTGGTGGGGATATAACGGCATTAAAACGTCACGGTGAATGGAAGTTGACCAGTAGCTGAAGGGTACATTGAGGATTCATTGCAAAATAAAATGGAAACAGCCCGAAAAATATCGAATGCGATATTACCAGAGAATCCGGGCAGTCCGTCGAATGCCACTATCGAACACCACAATGAAATTTCCACCATAAATACCTCTACAGCTCCGGTAATAAATTTTACAAACTGTACAAATATAACTGTAAACATAAATAATTAAACACCTAATAAATAATATGTTCAATAACACAAGAAGTAATTATTAGAATTAGCAGTTTTTTGTACGGTTTTAGTCTTACAAAAAAAATGTATACTTAAAAAATTAATTCATAGACGTGGACAAAATATAGTATTCTACTCGCATATAATGGCTATTATTCACTTAGGTGTTTATGCCAGTCGCCTGCGGCTCGCGATATAAACGCATCTTTGTGAATAATAGCCATCATTATATGCTTGTTGAATAATATACTATTAATTTGCTAAAATCTATATTCTATTTAAACCCATGTTTAACTCAAAATTGTGACGCGTTCCGCTAACATTGTAGCTTTCTCAAACGAGTGGAGGTATAATGAAAACATTGTATAGTCTGTACAGAAAGTACGAGGAGTAATAAATCATTCATTTAAGTAGATTTCATAGACGTACCAAAATATATTTTAAGAGGATATACCGTAAGGTACATTTTGTATTGAGCGAATGAGTTGCAGCTATGCTAAAGAATATACGATTTAGGTCAGAGGTAACGGGATGTACTAATTTTAATAAAAAAAAGTGATAGAGGTACATAAATTTTAGTAAGTTTGATAAAGAAAGGCAACACAGTTTATTCATAATAGAAAACAAACCAATCTGTAACAATAATTATTTTATATATTTTTGTATATATGTGTGTATAAATGCTGGATATACAGTTTCCAAATCTTGGCAAGATGAAAACATTAAAAGCGGAAGGCAGGCATTCGTGGAAGGTTTGTCGTTAGGTTTGCAGCCACCATCTGGAAAAGGAAAAAGACTTATCATTGTCCATGTTGGAAGTTCTGAGGTTTTGTTGATGGTGGATTATTAACTTTTATTTCAAAACGCACGGGGGACTATCACGAAGATATGAATGGGGATGTCTTCGAGGAATGGTTTGTTCAAATGTTGGATCTGATTCCAAAAGGGGCTTTTATTGTTATGGACAACGCAAGTTACCATTCACGGTTACGAGAAGCATTGCCCACAAGTCGTTGGCGTAAAGCAGAGCTTTTGGAGTGGCTTATTTCGAAAAATATTAAGTTTCCAAAAGATCCACTAAGGAAAGAACTTTACAGAATTGCAAAAATGAACAAGAATAAATACAAAACCTACATTGTAGAAGAAATGGCTTCTTCTCGTGGTATATCAGTTCTTCGACTTCCCCCTTATCATTGTGAACTTAATCCCATAGAATTAATATGGGCTCAGGTAAAGGGGGAAGTTGGAAAAAAAATACTACTTTTAAAATAAACGATGTTGTGAAATTGTTTGAGAGTGCTGTAAGTCATGTTAGTAAGGAAAATTGGACAAACTGTATCGAGCATGTTATCAAAGTAGAGGCAAATATATTGAAAATTGACAATATTTGTGATGATTTAATCGACCCTATTATTATTAATGTCAACAACGATTCTTCCTCTTCCGAGTCGGATATAGAATAAAATGTAAGTAATAAATGTATTCCAATAATTATTTCTTTTCATTTTTTATTATATTATAATTTAAAACGTATTTTTTTCCCAAAATACACACCACTGCATTGCGTTATTGCTTATCTGCTAATCCTTTAACAATGAAGAAACCCTAAATTTTGCTACAACTGAAACAAATACGGGGTCGATCTACCTGGTTTTTAGATTTACGGAAGAAATGTAATTTAAAGTAAGAGATTTATCAAAAATTTCATGGTGCTCCCTGTAAAGGTTTTGCATACTTATTTAGGGTTTATTACTCCTCGTACTTTCTGTACAGACTATAATTCATAAAGTGTCTCAATACTGAATTTTACAGATATTGACAAAAGTATTATAATCTATGTACATCGAAATAAAAAGCAAAAAGCGTTTTGTGTGATGCTCGCATGTGATAATAAATTTGATCGATAATTTTAGCTGTAGAAATTTCATTTTTTATGTATGGTGGTGATTGTTGGTATTGTAGTTCTGATGGAGCTTAAAGAATCGGTGAATATTAATACTTTGTCTATTTTTGCCTCACTTATTTATTCCTGTGCTTTCCAAATTGCAAACAATTCACCAGAGAAGCCTGAATTTGTCGGTGCTAATGTAAATGACCGTTTCAATTTCTTGAGAACCATTTCTGCACCCACACCCTCCTTTGTTTTGGAACCATCGGTATTATATATGTGCGTAATTTTGATCATCCATAATTCTACACCAAAACATTTTCCCAATATCTGCGGGATTTACTGACGATTTGACAAATTAAGTTTAGCTACGGTCACAGTAAGGGGCTGTTAAATCCCAGGAAGGCAAGGATTGATTGTGATGGTTGCTGTATACAGTGTGGAACAGCCAAATGGAATAAATTCGATAACGAATAAATGAAGGTGTGTTGGGAAAAACGCTTAGAGATGTCTATTTGTATTTTTAATCGCCCATCATTTAAAAAAAATTATGTGAGTCATGTGACAATGGCCAATACCAACTTTCTCATTTTAAACACATCCCCCTGTATATTATTTATTTTTTTGGTTCTTCAGAAAATTGTAGAAATATTTCATGTACAATGTCCTATATCTTCAATAGCATGGAGACTAGATAAGGAGAACGAACTCATACGGCAAAATTGACAAAATCTGTCCTCAAAATCATTTATCTAAGCAGTTTTTTACCACTGCGTTGCACACTGCAACAGCTGGACTTATTTCAAACTAAAGCGACAATAACCTCACTTTTTTTACAGTCATAGTCAAAAAGTGAACATTACTCATGACAAAAACTCAAAGTAAGAACTAGAAATATTTAAATTGTTAAAAATTGGAAATGCGCAGTGTATTGATTGTTGAAAATTATTGTACCTAATAGTGATTGGTGGTGCAGAATTTCCAAAACGAAGAAGTAAATAAAATTTAAACTTAGAAAACCAGAGTTTTTCGGTTACGGAGAGTAATGAAAAAAAAAGAAAAGAATATTTATTAAGTTATGAAATCAAACAATTTTATTTTGTAAAATCTACATTGTAATTAAACATAAAGTGACGCGTTTCGCTAACACAGTAGCTTTTTCAAACGTTGGAGGTATAATGAGAAACTTTCTATTTATACAGTGCCTTAATACTAAATTATACGGAAATTTAACAATAAAATT